>CAWUFW010021667.1:0-114891 GCA_963921515.1 Calotriton arnoldi
CCAGGGATCAGTAAGGTTGCGGAGAAGCATGTCAATTCAGCTCTCTGTATTTTTGTAGAGCCACAACTGCCTCCATCCCTCACAGACCGAATTCAGACCCCAACAAGGTACCGAGATCGCCCTCTTGGCAGTGGTAGAAGAATCCAGGAACATTTTAGATGGCAGAGGCGGTGCTGCTATTATTCTATTAGATCTCAGTGCAGCTTTTGACACTGTTAATCATCAGCTGCTGATCCAGAGACTCAAGGATGTGGGAGTGAGCGGGGTGGCTTTAAACTGGCTGCAATCCTTTTTGGAGGCCAGGGCTTTTCAAGTTTTTGAAGATGAAACTATCTCTGAACATATGCCCCTCAGATGCGGTGTCCCACAGGGGTCTTCCTTGAGCCCCACTTTATTTAATGTCTATATGAGCCCCCTGGCAGAGATAGTGAAGCCTTTTGGAGTCCAGATTGTTACCTACGCCAGTGATTCACAGCTGGTTGTCTCTCTTAATCATCTTGACAACACAGTGCCTGGTTTAGCCTTGTGTTTGGAGAAGGTAGCATTCTGGATGGAATGCTCATATTTGAAACTGAACGGGGCTAAGACGGAGCTGATGCTCCTTGGCAAGTCCCCTATTCTGAATGTAGGATAATTCTGGCCAATCTGCCTTGGCCCTTCTCCCCCTCCACAGGACCATATTAGGAGTTTGGGCATTTGGCTTGACCGCAATCTTGACTTTAAGGAGCAGGCACGGAAGGTAGCAGCTAGTTGCTATGGTATCCTTAGGATGGTGCGAAAAGTCCTTCCTCTCCTACCTTTCCCCGCCAGAAGACTTATGGTCCAGGCATTGATTCTCTCCCGGCTGGATTACGCTAATGCCCTCTATTGAGGAGCCCCATGCCTTACCACTACAAAACTACAGATTGTCCAAAACTGTGCAGCACGTATGCTCTTGAGAATTCCTAACCGCCAATCGGCAAAGCCTGCCCTTGCCACTCTCCACTGGCTTCCCATACAGGAGAGAATAAAGTTTAAGGCTCTGTGTATTGCACACAAGGCATTAGCAGGTAAGGGACCACCCATCATTCGTTCCATCATTCTGCCTTATTGCTCAAACAGGGCCCTGCGGTGGGACAGTAAACATCTGGTGGCAGTCCCTAAAATAAGAAAGTCAAGAAGAGGAGGACGTCTTTTTTCTTATAATGACGCCAGGTTATGGAACTCCCTTCTCCTCTAGGTCCGTCTTGAGGCCAACCATCTGACCTCCAGGAAACAAATTAAAACCTTATTGTTTCCCTAATGCCGCTCGGAGTTCTTGAATGTATTGCTATCAGCGATAGGATGCCATCGGGTAGCCACGTGCTTAAGAAATGCTTATTCATTAATTCATTCATTCATGCTTCGGAACTTTGGGGGTACAAGAACACCAGCTCCCTGGTAAGAACAGAGAATAGATTTCTAAGGTCCTTACTAAGTTTACCGAGAAGCTCCCCTATGTTACCCTTAAGATGGAACTTGCATATACAGAGAATTGACCACATTGCTAAACTGCTAAAGTTCTGGATAGGAGTATGGTCTACTCCTCAGCTGACCTCATATAGAAAGGCCCTGAAAGAGATGACGACTTGTTTGCTCTTGGCATGAATTGTGCTACACCTTGGCTCAAAAGCAAAAAGAACAGATGATTGACGGAATGCTGAACAATGCAAACATTCACCCCCAGTCACAAGGATCTGGGTTTAATCCATTGTTCTTTTGCCACCACAGTTTGGACCCAGCCATATGCAAATCAGTCTTGACCCTGCTCCTCATGGGAACAGTCCAGTCCGAACTGCCAGGCCAGGCCCTCCCTGGACTGGAAACAAGCATCCAGAGACCAGTTTCGGGGCATCACCCCTCATCAGCCAGGCTAGCTTGAATCCAGTGGTGCAGTGAGCACAGGACCCAAATCTGGGCATACCCTTGACACTAAGGGCGACAAAAGTAAAAAGAATGCGAAAGGGTAGGCCCAGATGTGGGTCACTTGCTTGCTCTGCCACTGGATTCAAGCTAGCCTGGCTGAGGAGGGGTGACATACCCCGATATCAGTCCCAAGAGGCTTGTTTCTGGTCAAGGGAGGACCTGGCTTGGCAGTTCGGGCTGGACTGTTCCCATAAGGAGCAGGGTCAAGACTGATTTGCATATGGCTGGGGTGGCATAGTGAGAAAAAGAACGATTGATTTAACCCAGATTTCTTGACTGGGGAGAATGTTTGATTTATTCAGCATTCCGTACATCATTTGTTGCTGCAGCACACCTTGGCTCAAGGCAATCAAAGGCCTCCACCATCGCCTACATCTGCCTGACTTGTGGGAAAAGTCGGAGAAACTGAGCAGTAGCATGGGCATTCAGATCAAAAGCATATATTCGGAGCAAATCATTTAGGAATCCTGGCATGAGTCGAACCTGAATGGTTTGATAGACTGATTCTTGGCTCACAAGTGTGTGCCACAGTATGAGGACTTTATGGATAGGATTACTCCCAACTCAGACACTTGCCTGTATTTCAGGTTCAGAATTGGTATGCTTCCCATTAACACACGGATCACTAAATGGAAGGGAGGTAGTGGCGATCCTTGTAAAGGCCCATTCTGTCCCATAGTTATAGAATCAGAAGCACATTTCCTATTCTTCTGACCCAAATACATGGCTCCTCCCACTAAGTGGATCATACCAATCTGTCGTCTGCTGGGGGCCACCCAGTGCACAGTGGCACAGCGCCTGCTTAGCTCCATCGCTCATGAACCAATCCTTTTTGCTCTTTCTAGGTTCTTAAACTGGGCCTGGAATAGAAGAGCAAGAAGACTGAAGTAGTATGTCTTATTTCTGTATCCTTAGAAATGACATGCCATCACTATGAGGCCGCACCTCGGGTGCAACAATGTCTTAGTTTCTGGATATTGGCATTCTGTCATTGTCATACATGAGTCTTATTTAGGTCCATATTACAACAATCTCACACTTCCGGCTAGAGTTTATACCTTCTAAAAATAATGCATAGAATGCCTTGAGTCATGGCAGAGTGGTATAATAGAAGTCTATTATGTATTAGGACATACTGTAGCATTTTATTGATCTTTGGGCATTGACTCTGTGGCTTTTCGTCTTTAACTTGTGTGTGAGTCAATTATACTGAAATTACAGCACAAGTCACCTTTACTTGCAATTGTGTAGTAGCCTTCATGGGCTCTAGTGAGGCTATGATATCTCATATTAAATTACTTTACTATTGTGGGCCTTGGGTGTACGTAAAGACTTTTATCCCTCATTGAAGCTTTTTTTGCTCAAGGGAATAATTAGATACTTAAGCGATTATAGTGTATTTTACTTGCCACTCTATTTATTGTGGTTTTATGATGTACTTTTATAGCTGTATTTTTACAACCGAAATAAAGTTATTATAACACATTTTCTACCAAGTAAATGTGTACCAGCTACCATGCCATGGAATACGCCTCCAGATATATACCTATGAACTGGAGAAGATGAGTTTCTATGAAAACTTTTGGTTTCCTTGTTACTCTTGTGCATGATTTTCACAATGTACATGATTTTCACAATGATTACTTTTGTTTTGTTCTTGTTGATGTCTTTGTGCAGTGGGGCACCTTTGTTCACTCAAGAGCCGTTTCTAAGAATAATTTTTTTTTAAACTTTTTTTTTCAGTTTCATATAAAAGAAAGAGACAGCAGTAGTTGGAATATAAGAAATACAGCAAAACGGGCAAATTACAAGAAAAAAACGATATCCGAGCATCCCATATACGAGTTTTGAGAACCCAATCAGGAAATAGTATCTCTTCATACATAGGCACAGCAAGATGTTCCAAACCACTAAGCAGAGTCCACTTCACCATCCGCATGGGTTCCATCATCCCCATCTTCAGAGATGCTATCGGTATCTGAGGAGGCCGCAGTGGCCTATGGGATCTAAGAGTATGCTGCAGAGGTCCCTTCAGACTGCGAGGTCCTCAACCACCTTATTGTCTCGCCTACTGAGCTTTATGTGAGATTCCTCAGCTAATGCCCATTCCTGTACATCTCTATGCCAACTGTCAAATTTAGGTGCTCTTTGTTCCATCCAGGTGATGGCGATCCTGCTTGTGGTCAGAACTAGCGCCAGTTGCAGACATTTGTACACCATCTTCCTGGCCTTCGGACGTTTAATGTTGCCCAGGAGGCAGCTCTGTGGTGCAAGTTCAAGGTGCAGGTGAACAGGCATCTTTAAATCTGTAACCACCCAGTCCCAAAAGCATTGCACCCCCCAGCACTGCCATGCTAAATGCAAAAATCCTACCCCACCATCACCACATTGGGGAGAACAGTCTGGTCAGGAGGAGGTCATACGGTGTAGGTCTTTTGGGGTAAGTTAGGCCCTGTATAGGAAAATATAGTGAACCAATTAAAGCGGGCATTATAGGAAACTGCGTGTGTAAGGTAATTGACTTCCGTCTAGTCCCCATCATCCAGCGGTACATCCAGGTCAGCGTCCCATGCTGCTCATGACTGCGGAAGGTGGGCGAGGGAGTGGCCCACAGCGTCCATTCGCATAGCTTTATATAACAGCATGATCAAGTGGCGGCCTGAAGTGCAGGACAAGAGTAGGCTGAAAGTATGTATAGGTTTATGTATTATCGTTTGTCCTTTTGTCAACAGATCTATATATTTGTTCTAATGATATGTGATTTATGTATGTTTTTCATGTTTGCAGCCCTGATGAAGCCTTTGTAAGGTGAACGTGCTGGCGTTTTTGGAAACACACAATATAAAGAAAATACTACACTAATAAGCAAGATCTACAATCGGTTCTAAATTTAGTGTGACTATTTAAAATTGTTTCTGTTGCCTCTATTTTGCATAAACATTGTGGTCAATGTGCAGCTGACCGTTGAGGTGGGCAATGGTCTCCTCCTGATCTAATGACTACTACAGGTGGTGCGCCACTAAGCTCCCTGGCTGCCTTTTTCTCTTGTACAGTCTCCCTAGCTATGTCTGCCTATCCTGCCTGGTGTAGAAAATGCCCAGGTCCAAGTGTAAATGTAAGACAGGCTTCCTCAAATGATATGAAGGACTGTCTGGGGTACAGATCCCCAAGATGAGCACACCCGCCCATACACCATGCATGGAAGAATACATTATCCATCATCTGCCTGACGGGTTTTAATATCCAGATCGGGAGTTCTCAGATGAATGGGGCCCGCATTAGCACTGTATGGGCAAATCATTGCCAGATTGTGGCTGTAAGTCTAACTATGTGTGGGATGTTGTGGGAAGCCCCGCACTCTCCATCAGGAGCTCAGGTAGGCGCTCCACTGCAACTTTCCATCCAGCAGGTGCTTTTCCTCAATTGTCAGCTGGATCCAGCCTAAGGGCTGCAAGTTGCAATTGAACGCATAGTAGTATAGATCAAGTAGTGGGGCTTCCAGACGCCCTTCCTTATATGTCTTTGTAAGAGTCGATAGGGCCACTCTTCTACATCTACCCAGACACACAAGATATGAGAAGTGAGTCCAGTTGCCTAAAGACCCTCGATGGAAGGGGGCAAAGTGTGTTATGTAACACGTATACTTAACCCCTTTTGATAACATGTGTTATCTTGGTGTGTAAAGAGGAAATATTTCATGGAGAGTACATCTCCCGTGTTAGAACACTGAAATCACAAAAAGTACTCCCCTAATGCCACATGCATATAGATTCGTAGATGGAACAAACCTCAAAAACCTATAAGACCCAAATCAAGACGATAAAGTACACCACCTGATGGTGGGCAAGGAAGCAAATCCTTTTTGTTTTATATACCCTCACACACCCTAGTGGTGTCATGCTTCATCATCGGGTCACCCTGACGCCTAGAAGTCAGGATGGGCTCGACCAATCTTTCAGGGAGCTCTTAAAAATATGTTTTTGGCCAGGGGGAATAAAGATTAAAAATCTCAGAGAGATCCCGGTGTCCCTTTATTTTGGATCTCACTGAAATATTAAAAGAAAGTAAAACTAGGGTCTTTGGGATATTATGGTCCTAGGACCCTAATGCCAACATGTTTCAGTCCATGAAAAGTCCCACTAAGGGTACTGGACTTTCTTCAGGGCAGAGGAATAACACCCCCTGGAAAATAAACGGAAGGGTGTGGGAATTTCCCTACCCTAATTATAATAAGGGCAGATAGCTGCTCCTTAAACTACTCCTGTTTAGGACACAGAGTTGATCGCTCCATCTGTGAAGAAAGAAACAACAAAACAAAGAAACATAGTATGAATCTTTCTAAATGAATTTGCCTTCTTAATTCAGTGAAAGTGCTCCTCACCCTTGTGCCACGTTGGATGATGAGGAAACAACTCACTCACTAGCCTTTATTTGGCGTGTGTGATACCACTCTTACTCATAGAATCGTTCAATTGCGTGATCTAGAGAAAGTTGAAGTGCAGTGGCGGACTGTTCCCGCACACTGACATGAACTGCAATCGTGTGTCTGTGATTCATTGTGTGTTCCGCAATACACTCATTCTGAAACTCAACATCCGCCATACTCCTCGCCATTAGGCTCGCATTCACAACCACCAATCTTACCCCTATTTAGGTGGAGAAATGCTTCGCGTCGGGCTTCGCAACAATGGGGTAGTCTTGTCGTCACACACTAGTGTGATTGAAACCCCGAGTCAGGTTGTTATCATTTGTAGATTTTGCAGAAGAATAGAAAAACGTGAAAGAGAAGAAAAATGGAAAAAAGACACATAGATTAAACAATCATGATGTAAATGAACTCGGACACCAACAAAACCTCCAAATAATGGAGGGTTGCACTTACGTCTCAGCCCATTCATACCAGTCACCATTACTCACGATTCCAAAGATCCTGCCCCGTGGTAAACCTACTAGGTCTCGGTCCCGCCGGCTCTGTACTTCATGTGTCCTGACAGCCTAATTTAAAGTGGTAAGACTGCCACGAGAGCCCGGGAAACGGAGTAGCCGTTCACTTCCGGGTTGCACTACGATGATTACCGATGACTCGTGTGGGCCGCTAGGGATTGTAGTGCCAAAGAGGAGATAAACCCCGAGATCTCACAGAAACCGAGAAAACCGGGAAATACAGGACTTTGGCAAAGTCAAACAAGATAATTTATCTCTTAAATATGTGAAAACGATAAGGACTGGAAATTATTATTGTTATTAATGCCCATTAAAACACGGTGAGGTAATAGAAGTGGATACTACCTGTTGCCTGTTTTACAGCAATCGATGGAAAAAATGTCTATGGCGAAGGACAGCCAGAAAAGATGATCATGAATGATCTTAAATAAAGACCACTTAAAACTTTGTAAGTAAGTAAGCGAAAGGGAGAAATAGCCCAATCGGGAAGATATATATACATACGAAGAGATTTTGTGATTAAGATGATTACTCAAAACTATTTTATTTCATCAAATCCAAAGGTACTGTGGGTGTTGACAATGTCCTGAGTACACCTTATGTTTAAAAATGCCATATGGAACTTGCGGAAACCAAGATCCCAAATTGATTAAAGGGGATGTATGACTACTCTTGATTTAATTGGTTCCAAGGTATAGAATCATTCAATCCTATGATGTGAGTCTTAAGTCTATAGACCCATCTTTGTTCTCGTTCTAATAGGGTCTTAGTCATATTGCCTGTACCTCTGATTTTCTCAATAACTGTCCAACTGATATCTTTGTCAGTGTGTTGTTTCTCCAAATAATGGGATGTCAGTCTTGTCGCTGTGATAGCCCTACGTATGGTACTCCTGTGTTCGCTTATACGCACCTTGACCTTCCTTCCTGTCATGCCAATGTACATCAGTTGGCATGGGCATCTGATCATGTAAACAACGTTGTCGCTATTGCAATTAGTGTGCGACCGCTGTTCCCATGCGTGGTGCATACCTAGATCAATCTCGCTCGTGTGTTCAGTAAAGGCACAAGCTACACATGAGCCACACGGAAAATGACCAGTCACTGGAGGATTATTCCAGAGCGTGGTCTGTTGGGTAGTTCTTGAGAAAATCAGAGGTACAGGTTTGTCATAGACGAGCATTTCAAGGTTGGAATCAGTTTGACATCAGTGAAGATGAGCCATTGTGGAAAAAGTGTATCTCCCAGTTTAAGAACCCCCTCCTTATGCTTCTTCTTACCTATGCAGTCATCAGTGTGTTAATGCATCAGATGGATGATGCCGTCAGTATCACTGTGGCAGTTCTTATTGTGGTTACAGTAGCTTTTGTCCAGGAGTATCGCTCTAAAAATCCCTAGAGAAGCGGAGTAACCTTGTACCGCCAGAATGCAATTGTTTACGGGAGGGAAGAGTGGAGCACACACTTGTTCGAGACTTGGTCCCTAGTAACACTGTCCATCTGACAGTGGGAAACAGAGTGCCAGCTGATCTACACCTATTTGAGGCCATGGATCTTTCCATTGACCAGACCACCCAGGATATTGCGGCATGGATTAGCAAATTGTGCGGCACAAATATGGAAATCTTCCTACTTCCATTTAGTGCACTCTGTACGTTGCTTCCTGTGAAAATTCTGTAGTCATCTAGCATTTAATACAAGATTCTTCCTTCTTGTATTTCAAAAGGTATGACTGAGGGCTGCAATGATGCCAGCAGGTTGGGGGCAGGGAGGCAGAGGGGTGGATGGTGATCATAGTGGAAATGGGGCATGTGGGGGCCCTGAGAGGCATTATTTTATGCAGAATAGCAAAATAAAGTGCCGCAAAAGTGGCGCAAAATTTCTAAATTTCTGCCGCTAAATTTCCATATTTGTGCCGCACAATTTGCTAATCCATGCCGCAATATCCTGGGGGGGTCTGCTTAGGGTGACTACATCCTTAATGTGCTCACCCCACGGGGGAGTGAGCACATTCCCTGATCCTGATTTGGGGATGCCCCCATCAGCAAGATGGCAGGCACTGACCAGTAGACTTCAGCATGCCTTCCCCACCTGAGGAGTGGAGGTGGCTGAACTGGGCACACCTTCTGGGCTTGCTCAAGTTTCCCGCCTATCTTCTTGCCGGAAAAAGGGGGTGAGATGGGAGGGATGCTCCTGATAGTAGGAGAGGCTGGGGGGTCGCGATGCAAAGGCGGCAAGGCCTTTAAAGCTCCCCTGCGACAGATGGTTCTTCCTGATCTGGGGAAGGTGTGAACACCTCTGCCCACAAAGGTTTCGTTTCTGGATGCTGGGAGCAAAGGCTCCCACCCGAGGGGTCCAGAAACCTGTCTTGTGGTGTCAGGCTGGTGTTTACCAGTCAGGAACCCACCAGTGGTTGGTTTGGTTCAGGGGTCCCCTCTAGAAGGGACCCCGAGTGCATGGAATAATACATCTGCCACTGGAATCAGTGCAGGTTTATTATTCTCTGATGTTTGATTCCAAACATCCCAGGATCCAATAAAACCATTATGGTGTTAGGAAACTCGTAATGACCAGTTTCTAGATCATGTACTCAGGATGGCTTTACTGGGCACTTATAATATCGAAGAATGGCTTTAGATATTATAGGGATCTGTCTGCTCATGCAGATAGATCCTCACATGAGATACAGTGCACCCTCTCTTAAGGGTGCCTTACCTAGGCCTCATGCAGTGCTGGGCAGGCGTGCAGATTGCCATGTCGACTCTTCACTTTTAGCTGTACCACAACACGCAGGCTGCAATGGCAGTAGTGCATGTTTGTGGTGAGAGGTCCGAGGGTGGCATAATACATGCTGCAGCCCTCAGGGGCCTTTTTCCTGGATACCAGGCCCTTGGTACCATAGGTATCCCTTACAAGGGACTTACAGGTAGGCCAGGGGTGTGCCAATTGTGGAAACAATGGTACAAGTTAGGGAAAGAACACAGGCACTGGGAAACCCATTGGCAGTGATGCAGGGCACACTCAGTCAAAGTGCATAAGAAATCTGGCAAAAAGTGGGGAGGGGTGTTTACTGCAACAGAAATCCACTTTCCTACACACAGGAATGAGTCTCCAGTGCCATCAATGTGCAACTTTCTGTTTGTCTCAGAATAGCCTCTTATTTAAAGCCATAGGAGCAAAAGGAGGTCCAATTGTAGGATTATCGTTTGAGGGTTTGCTTATTCAATCATCCCTCACACACATTTTACCAAAAGAGGTTCCCAACACTTTAAAAAGTTACTGCAATAAGAGTGTCTCATCCTGTGCATCACTGCATCAGCTACACTGGTCAAGAGCCCAGGATCAATTAGGCATCAACAGCACTTGATAAGCCAAGTTCAGGCAATTCGTTTACGAAAGGTGGATGCAACTTTTTCTTACTGCGCAGTCCAATCACCACCCACAACATTCACCTTCCACCCTCAGCACTCACTGCTATCCACTACCACTCACCGCTATCCATTACCACTCACCGCTATCCACTACCATTCACCTCACGCCTCTTCTTCAGTACCATTATAAACAATGGGGTATTCCCAAATAGTCCCTGGACCTGGGTATCGGTTATTATAAAGAAACAGTGGTCCTGGACCAATTGTTCAAGGAAGAGATAGATTGACAGAATTATCAACTTATTTGAGCTTACATTAATCAGCTCCCAAACGTCTGTAAATCGTAAAAATAAATGTGCAGAAAAACCACTAAGTATTATTACAATATATTTAGTCATTGAAAGGAATAATCATTAGAGGGTCAAGAAAATAGGAGAATGTTCTAGGGAACGTGTAAGAAAAAGTGCTCAAGTGTGTGTGGCAAGAGTTTGCTGAATGAATCAGGCAATTCGGGGCACAGCGTAATTTTGCAACTGGAGACGATCTGATTGACGTCCTTACTCCATCGCGGTAGCAGCCACTGGGGCTGCTACCGTGATCAGATCGTCTCCAGTTGCAAAATTACGCTGTGCCCCGAATTGCCCGATTCATTCAGCAAACTCTTGCCACACACACGGCCCAGAATATTATGTTCCATGGATGGTTTGGGCACCACCGCCATGGTTTATATCTACTGAATAACGGGAATTATCCTTAGTTGGCCCTTGCCACTTCATGGGCATTGGTGTAACCAGGTTTTGGACTCCAATTGAGCATTGCAAGATTAATGAGGGTCATTTCACCTGTCCCCTTGTCCTGAGGAAGATCCGCATAGCTGAGGTATTAAAGTCCCTCGTTTGCCGATAAGCCGGATCGAAACGTCAACGCTACCCCCTACCGCACCTGGACCAATTTCCCCTCCCCATTACCCGTTTACAGCCTTAAGGAAACTCTCCTTACAAATTCAAATGAATAATTTGTATGTGGCCAGGTTGCATCTAACCGTTTATTGGATATCAGTTTTGTACATTTTTTTTAATATATGTCCTTTACTTCTCTACACACTTTGAGCTCCTTTGACTCCTATATATACACTTGAGCACTTTTTCTTACACGTTCCCTAGAACATTCTCCTATTTTCTTGACCCTCTAATGATTATTCCTTTCAATGACTAAATAAATATATTGTAATAATACTTAGTGGTTTTTCTGCACATTTATCTCTTCAGTACCAACCACTCTTCCCTCTGTCTAGGCCTTCATGGATCAAACTTTTGTTGTAAATTCTCATGGATACCAGCAGATGCTGGTGTCAATCATTTATGGGGGGCTTGTGGTTCAGCGGTAGTGCTATCCAGGAGCCCCCAAGCTTCTCTTAAGAAAAGAACTGCTCTTTGCAAAAGCGGCTGCACACTGCTGGGATTGGGGTGCCAGTGGTAGATCTCTGAATAACCAAAAGGGGGTGATCCCTTTCAGCATAGTCAGTTTCTATGTGGGCTAAGTCTACCATAATTGTTAAGCAGCTTGGAGTTTAATTAAAACCTACTCTTGCTTGCACAATGGATGGGGAGAAGACTTTCAACTTACTAATATTTGACGAGAAACCTAAAATGTCTAGAATTAAATGGAAAGCCTTTGCAGCTTTAAAAACATCATCATTAGCTAGAAATGTTTGCAGTTATCAGCACCAGGCTCTCTTTCTCTTTTTCCCTGTTTATTTACCTATCCAATTGTGTATCTCAGTTTCTGTAGGTCTTAGTCTATCCACCTCAAACTCCCTTTGATTCTTTCCCTCTGTTCATTTATCTGTCTATGATTCTCTCTCTCTGCCTCACTCTCTTTTATAACAATAATCTCTGTGACTGCTCCATTTGTAGCGAAACAAACAGGATAGAGAATGACGATTCTCAGATTAACATGACCAGAGAATCAGGATTTCATTAAAGACGCAGAGGCTAACATTATTTGAAGGCAGAATGTGCAAGACCTCAAATAGATAATAAGGTGTGTAACACTCCAAATTTAGACCCGGATTAGATTTCATGCTTGTTCAAATTGGGTAGGGACCCACGTAAGGGTCTGGAGAGGTCCTTAAAGCAATGTCAAGACAAATTGCTGGATGTCTTGGGTCCTTTAACAAAGATAATGGATAAGGCTGAGGAGGTCTATGTGAATGGGGAGCAGATCGATATACAACTACTGGAGCCAAAGAGCAATGGTTATTCTGTGCAATGCAAATTCAGGGTTGCTGGCAGAAAGGAGGAAGTCAATTTCGATGAATATTAATCCAAAGTTAGGAGATATAGCAAATAAATTGACAAGTGAGGAGGCAAAAGATTTGCTATTTGGAGAAGGTTTTGTGAAAAGCCTGGGCAAACATGTGTCCACGTTTACTGCTTTGGATAAAGCACAGTCCAATATGAGAAAAGTATTCAGAAGTGTTTTTGGAAGGGCCAGCAGATGGGGACCGCATGCTGGCCGAGGAGTACAAAGGTCCCAGTATAATTATGTGTTTAGAGGAACAGAAAGAGGTTATCAGGGCCCCTCAGGTTTTTTTCCCCAAAGGGGTAGATTTTGGAGAGAAAGAGGAGGACAAGGAAGAAGTCAAGCAGCATCAGGATCCAGGGGTGAGTATGCAGATAAATATTGGTTCTACCCAAAAAAGATAGGAGGACGTTCGAAATTGTTTCAGAAGAAATGGAAAAGATAAAGGATCCTTGGATTTTAAAAGTAATACAGGGATGCAAGATAGAATTTGTAGAAATACCAAGTCAGGAAAAGGAGCCAAAGGGGTTAATGTTATCCAAGGAACAAGAAAGAGTTGTAGACATGGGGGTAAAGGAAATATTGGAAAAAGGAGCAATTTATATGGTAGAGAATCACTCAAAAGGTTTGTGAGCACCTTGTTTTTAGTAGAAAAGAAGGACAATGGGTGGAGACCCGTAATAAATTTGAGAATATTAAAATCGATCAGTGATGTACAAGCACTTCAATATGGAAGGTATCCATCTTTTAAGGGACATGTTACAATCAAAGAATTGGTTGGTGAAGTTAGTTTTGAGGGATGCTTACTTCACGGTTCCGATGAAGATAGAGAGCCAGAAATATCTTCAGTTCAGGTGGAAGAACCAATTGTTTCAGTTTCTTTGTCTCCCTTTTGGAATGCCTTCAGCACCATGGTGCTTCACAAAGTTGATGCGTGTTGTAGTAGGTTACTTGTGAGAGAGGAGGTTTCCTATGATTGTGTATTTGGACGATATTTTAATAATGTCTCAGGATGCAGTGGAGGTGGTGTCACAGCTCAAAATAACTGTGGAAAGATTGTAAAGTTTAGGATTTTTCATAAATCAGAAAAAGTTGATTCTAGTTCCATAGCAAAATGTTGAATTCTTAGGTTTCAATATAGACATGAAGGAGGAAGTTCTGAGGTTGCCAGAAAAGAAGGTGAAAGGATGATAAAGTAGGAGGTACAAAGAGCTTTGAGGAAGGAGGATATGACATTGAGAGAGATAGCAAGAATACTGGGGTTGTTTTCATCTTCAATTCAGGCGATTTTTCCCGGGATTTATAACGAGTGAAAGCAGAGGCCTTGAGGAAAGGTTTGTGGTACAGAGACAAAGTGAGGTTGAGTCAGAAGGCAAGAGAAGAATTAGAATGGTGGTTACACAACATAGAAGCATGGAACGGAAGAGCAATTTTTGGATGTGTACCAGATTTGCTTCTGGAGTCGGATGCCAGTCTGTTAGGATGGGGAGCACGGTTGGGTGAGCAGGAGACAGGTAGAGCCTGGTCAGGAATAGAGAAGAGTCTTCACATAATTTGTTTGGAATTGAAAGCAGGGTTGTTTGCATTGAGAAGTTTCAGGGAGAAATTTCAGGGAAAGACGGTCTTGATGAAGGTGGACAACATTTCTGGGGTGACATACATAAACAGATTAGGTGGCTGCAGGTCAAAGAGGCTTTCGGATGTAGCAAAGGAGTTGTGGATATTTTGTATGAAGAACAAAATTTCATTAAGAGTGGAGTATCTGCCAGGTGTGAGGAATGTAATAGTGGATTGGAATTCAAGAAATGTGAAGGATTACAGCGACTGAATGTTGTGGCAGGAGTATTTCAAGAAAATAGATCAGACACTAGGTCCGATGGAGGTGGATCTGTTTGCGAGCAAATTGACTTGTCA
Organism: Calotriton arnoldi; assembly: GCA_963921515.1. Lineage (NCBI taxonomy): Eukaryota > Metazoa > Chordata > Amphibia > Caudata > Salamandridae > Calotriton > Calotriton arnoldi. Next base: position 14,476 of record CAWUFW010021667.1, read on the forward strand.
GATGTCTTCCCTGGACCAGAAACAAGCATCCTGGGACCGGTTTCGGGCTAATAGCCCTCATCAGCCAGGCTAGCTTGAATCCAGTGGGAGATGAGGGACGGATGCTTGTTTCCGGTTCAGGGAAGACCTAGCTTGGCAGTTCGGGCTGGACTGTTCCCATGAGGCACAGGGTCAAGACTGATTTGCATATAGCTGGGTCTGAACTGAGGTGGCGAAGTGAGCTAAAGAATGATGATGGATTCAACCCAGATCTGTGACAGGGGGTGAGTGTCTGAAAAGTTTCAGTGCTCCGTCCATCGTCTCCTTGTGTTTGCTTTGTTTGCCCTAAATTGGCAGGGTATGCCTAGACGTGGGTCCCTTGCTCACTTTGCCACTGGATTCAAGCTAGCATGGCTGATGAAGGGTGTTACCCAGAAACCGGTCCCAGGATGCTTGTTTCCGGTTCAGGGAAGACCTGGCTTGGCAGTTCGGGCTGGACTGTTCCCATGAGGAACAGGGTCAAGAGTGATTTGCATATAGCTGGGTCTGAACTGAGGTGGCGAAGTGAGCTAAAGAATGATGATGGATTCAACCCAGATCTGTGACTGGGGGTGAGTGTCTAAAAGTTTCAGCGCTCCGTCCATCATCTCCTTGTGTTTGCTTTGTCAGGAGATTCAGTGCATTCAAAGGACTTTCGCAGGGGCTGCAAGGTTACTTGAGGAGTCCTGGGCAGCAGGAACTAGGAGACGATATAGAGGAATTTGGAAGTTTTGGGTACGTTGGTGCATGGAAAGGGGTATGGATCCTGTGGAAGCTCCTATAGTGGAAATAGTAAATGTTTTGGTAGAACTATAAATTGTTATAGATCAGCAATTTCGGCAGGACACATTTTAGTAGCAGGAAAGGCTGTGGGTAGCAATGCATTGGTTTGTAGGGTTCTAAAGTGCATGAGGATTAAAATACCTCTTAAAGCACGATATGAAGTGTTATGGGATGTGAATTTGGTAATGAAATTATTTCATGAATGGTCTGTAAATAAGTTTTCGAATAAGAAGAACCTGTCAAGTCAGCAACACTTTTGTGTCCGATATCTTGTAGAAGGGTGTCAAATGTGAAGTGTTTAGAGGTGAACAATAGGAATTTTAGTCCTGATGGTGTATTTTGAGATTCGGAAAAGGACAAAAACAATGTCAAATGTAATATTCTATCCCAAGTATGATGATTGTAAGAAGCTATGTGTGGTGGACTGTTTAAAGGAGTATGAACGTAGTATGTTGTAGAACAGAAATGATGGTGAGTTTCAGTTATTAATTTCTTTTGTAAAGCCTTTTAAAGCGGTGAGTACAGTGACAATTTCAAGATGGGTGAGATGTTAGTTTTTGATCCCTGCCTGAAATTCTTGAAACAGCCGACTGGTTGAATGAAAACACCATTGCAACATTTTATTTGAGACCAGTAGAGCATGTTAGTAATGTAGGTTTAGCATGAGGATTAAACGACCTCCTAAAGCACGATATGAAGTGTTATGGGATGTGAATTTGGTATTGAAATTATTTCAAGAATGGCCTGTAAATAAGTTTTTGAATAAGAAGAATCTTTCTGTCAAGTCAGCAACACTTTTCTCTTCCCCCAAAGGGTCTTTGATAACACTCTGAGGTGGAGGCCTGGCCGTCCTTTAGATCATCATTCAGATCATCATCTTGGTCCATATCAAAAATATACTCATCATATATTCTTCGTCTACTCTGCCAACTCTCTCTTCAACTTCCCTTTCATACTCCTCCTCTGAAATCTCTTCTGTGCCGCTAAGGACATCTTTGCCATGTGTGCCGCCACAGGCACCCACCTTTCTTGTGGAGTAAAATCCATCCTTTCCACTTGAATTTAAATGTTTCATTTTTCTTGTTTTCTTAGCCGGTCTGCTATCCTTTCTTTCCCCCTCCTCAGAACAGAACCAAAAATCCTCCTCAGATCTCACCGCTTTTCTCTTCCTATCCATAACTATTTCTACTACCTCTCTAATAGAGCTCTTCATTTTGCTTTGAATTAACGTTCTCAAATTCTCTTCTCCCCTCAACTATCTGCTGGTTAAAAATTTCCTCCGAAGTCATCTTTTAATCTACCTCACAAATCCTACACCTCAAACTTATTTTCAAAGTCACTTAAATGTTCTCCTACTTCTCCTTATCACAAAATCCACTCCTCTTATGCGTTATGAAACAGCTTCTTCTCTCCTCGTAATAGCCGGAAAAATTTATAATGGAAGCGGACTTGTAACGCTTCTTTTCCTTAAGAGCTATATCCCTTCAATAGATTTCGTCCCAACTCAAAATGGCCGACGTGGTCTCGCGAGACCACGGCCGGCCAATCCTGTGCGAAGTACTATCCAGCCCGGTGACATATTCCTATGTTAGTGACTTTCCTGTGGTCCGGTTGGCTGGTGAAGAGGGCCTGTGTCATACTGTATCTCATGTGTAGGGGTGGACACTTGGGGATCTGGCGTGGCGTGCGTAGAGTGGGGGGTGGGCGAGGGAGAAGGCGTTGGTATTTGGTTTCATGGTGGTCTTGTTGTCTGTGATGATTCTGAGGCTTCTGCTGTGGGCAGAGGGAGTGGATGAGGGTCCTATGTGTTGCTGCTGTTGCCGAAGATCAGTACCTCCGTCTTGTCTGTGTTCAGCGGCAGGAAGTTGTTCTTCATCCAGTAGACGACACTTGTCATGCATCTGTAAAGTTGGTTCAGGTGGTGGTGGGGATGTCGGTAAATGAGAGGATGAGTTGGTTGTCATCTGCATTGTACATTATGTTGAGACCGTGGGATCTGACGATGTTGGACAGGGGGGTCATATATGCAAAGAAGAGGATTAGGCTGATGGATATTCCCTGGGGGACACCGCAGGTGATCTATTTGGCTTTGGAGGTAAAAGGTGGGAGGTCAATCCTATGGGCTCTTCCGGTGAGGAAGGAGGGGATCCATCTGAGCGCATCCCCTTGGATGCCAATGTGGTGGAGTCTATTGATCAGCTTGTGGTGGGATACGGTGTCGAAGGTTGCCGAGAGGTTGAGGAGGATCAGAGCTGCTGTTTCTCCTCAGACCAGAAGGGTTCGGATGTCATCGGTGGCTGCGATCAGAACGGTTTTGGTACTCTGATTGCTACGAAGCCAGATTGGTAGGTGTCGAGTAGCTGGTTATGCTCCAGGTGTATCATGAGTTGCTTGTTGATGAACTTTTTCAGTACCTTCACTGAGAATGGGAGCAGAAAGATTGGCCAGAGGCCTCGGGGTCAACATTGATAGCGGGCTCACCGTGGGGTTGCGGTCCGGTGCTGTCTCCTCAGACTGCTGCATTGCTCTGTGCGTGCTGCGTGGGATCTTCGGGTGGCCACACCTTCACTTGAGATGTCTCATCCCAAGGGCCCTCGTCACTAGCTGACTAGACTGTGGCAGCGCACTCTGCGTGGGATTTGCAGCACAGCTCCTGGGGAGACTTCTGGTCATGCAGGGGGCTGCAAGGTGGCTAACTGTCAGCCTCTCCCGGTGGGCCCACATCGCACCCCACCTCAAGCGGCTCAGATGGCTCCCCATGCAGAGGAGATGAAAGTTTGAGCTGCTGGCCAAGTTATAAAGGGCTCTGCACGGCAAGGGACCTGCCTACATTGGCCGCGGGCTGGGCTTCCGCAGGCCATTGGGGGGCTGCGCTCTGTCTCCCTAACCCATGCTCCCCTCGTCTGCTGAAGCGGAGGTAGGGGATGCCCTTTCTCCGTCGTCGCGGCGGGGACCTGGTGCAGACTCCCCACGGGGCTCGGGACCGGCGGCTCACTTATGGGGTTCCAAAGAGTCCTCAAGACAGAGAAGAACACTAGTCTGAGTTAGCCGTCCAGGATCTGCAGGTCCCTGGATATCCTATTGGGTATTAGCAGTGCGATCTAAATCCTGATTGATAGATTGAAAGGTAGGAGGTAACAGGTTAAAGAAAACAGTCCTCAAAGCCCTCCTTATATTCTGTGATTAGCACTCATGGGGCTCATTTAGCCGAATACACCTGTGTCTTGTCTTCGGCCAAAAGTCTACGCAAGGTAGGCTTTTCTTTCAGTTAGGCAACCCCGAGTAGGCTGTAAGATGGCCGAAGTCATTATGTGGAACGAGTGCCGGGGAGGAAAGACCGTCAAAGAAGCCACCATGGCAGGTTAAATTACACAGCATGCTGTCTGATACATTCATTCTGCAATGTCTGCAGTGGCATACATAAATCGGTTAGGGGGTACAAAATCCTCCGTCTTGTAAGATTTGGCCAAAAGAATTTGGATGTTCTGTCTAGAACACAAGATCAGCTTGAGAGCAGAGTACTTACCGGGGAAAAACAATATTGCAGCAGATTGGAACTAGAGGTTCGTAAAAGACTAAAGCGACTAGAAGCTGAACGAGAGCCGCTTCAGAAATCTCTGTCACCTATGGGGTTCTTTGGAGGTGGATCTCTTTGCAAGCAGGTTGACATTTCAACTGAAGTACTTCAGCTGGATGCCAGACCCAGGTGCTCAGGCAGTCAATGCGTTCCTGCAGCCCTGGAAGGGAGCTTGAGCATATGCCTTTACCCCTTTTGTAATAATTCAGAGAGTTCTCCAAAAGGTAAGACAGGAACAATGTTCCTTGGTACTAGTAACTTCCTTCTGGCCGTCCCAGGTTTGGTTCCCAATGACCTTGGAATTGTCCTGCGATATTCCCTTGCGTCTACCGGCAGAGGAAGGCCTTTTAAGGGACGTAGATGGAAGAGAACACCCTCTGGTTTAGACAGGAATCTTGAACCTTCTTGCCTGGTAAGTGTCAGGAGATCTAGTGAGATGTCAGGTATTTCAGGAAGGGCTGATGAGCTCCTTGAGGAATCCTGGGCTCCACGTACCCACTATAGATACAATGGGATATGGAAAACATGGGCACGCTGGTGCTTGGAGAGGGACTTGGATCCTGTGGAAGCGCCTATAGTTGAAGTGGTTAGTTTCTTAGTAGAATAGATTGATAGGGGCCTTAGTTATAGGTCACTTAATTGTTACAGATCTCCAATATCAGCAGGACACTTGTTAGCAAACGGTAGAAGCATTGGGCAAAAATGTCAAAGTATGTAGATTTCTTAAGAGCATTGTGTTAAGGAGACCCCCAGATCTAAATAGGAGACCCTTTGGGACGTTAAACTAGTCCTGGATAGTTTCACAGCATGGCCTAGTACCAGATATTTAGATTGGAAGAGACTTTCTATGAAGGTAGCTTCTCTTCTCTGTTTAATTTCCTACCCTCGTCTATAGGATGTTAAAGCTTCAGAGGTAAGTAACAGGGTTTACGACGCCTTTAGAGTGAGATTTGAAATTATTAGAAGAACTAAGACTATGTCAGACACAATTGTTTATCCTAGGTTTGACTCTTGCAAACAGTTGTGTGTAGTAGATTTCATGAGAGAATATGATTCCAGATTGAGTGAGCATCATTCTGATGGTGTTCAGCAACTACTCATCTAATTTGTGAAACCTTTCAAGGCTATAACAGACTATGAATTTGACAGGTGTTAACCTTAAGAAGTTTCAAGCACACTCTATGAGAGGAGCTATGGCTAGCCAATCCTTCTGGAAAGGGGAAGACTAGAACATATCCTTAGGACTGCTGATTGGCCAAACTCTAATACCTTCGCAAAACATTACTGCAAACTGATGTAGCACATGTCGGATGTTGTTTTACAGGACTACCAAGCATAATGGTAGCTTCCGGTCTTGTTAGGAAATAGCAATTCTCCTAATTAAATGCCAAGAGAATCTGGATTTCATTAAAGAGGCAGAGGCTAACATTATCCTACCCTCCCATCCCTGGAGTTGGTTGAAGGGTTTGGATAACGACAAATAATAAGAAAAAGAAAACCAAACAATACAGAACTAAAGGAGGTTAAGAAAATGTAAAATTTTAATAATTCAAGATTGTTATATACATTATATTTGTTTATGTGCAATTTATTTCGAATGTCTTACATCTACAGAGGATGTTCTAATGTTCCTCTTCAATTTCAGATCATTCCCAGCAGTTCATGTCTACGTGTCTCCATCACCTGAAAACCTCTGCGAACTGTGTGCCTTCTTTCCTTGGTTCAGCAATGCAAGTTCTTCGTTGTTTGAGCAGTTTCTTCCTTTCCTGTTGCATCATATCATTTTTGGACTTTTCGTAATACATGAGCCCTTCAGCCATGATTCAGCTTTGCACATGTTACTAGCTGGTTTTATTTTGCAACGACTCTCTGTGCTTTTGACATGGGAACTGTTCACTGTGTTCATTCTCTGCCTGTTCCTGGAGTTTAGTCTGAACACTATGAGCAAGGTCGACAAATAATGCCCCTTGTTGTTCTGGTCAGGCCCTAGCACTTGGACACAACACACCAATGCAGCTGGTGGGAGACTAGCATTTTGATATTACGGGGATGCACGCATGAAAAACACACACTTGGAGAGGGACCTTTCCAGGGAGCAGAGCAATGTGGTTCCTAGGATGTAGATATACCATCTAGGCAGTAAGGTATGGGGTCTGCTGACAAAACCCAGAGATCTTCTGTTATATAATAATACCAATTCCTAACAAGGGGAGGAGGCTAGGCTGAACTGTCTTCTCTCTATTGTCTTTTCATTATGAAGTCTCCCTTCATGATGTATGGCCTTGCTGCTATGCTGACAATATTTGTATTATGCATTTTTCTGCTTGTTGTGGCACGTATACTGCATTATAGAGCACAATAGTTCAAATAAATATTCTAAACTATTACGTGTCTCTGTCAGACTTTATTGTGGACAAAAACAAGAGTGCGAGCGAAAGGGTTTTGCCTCGTTAAAGCGATTCCTGAGAGAGTCTGGAGTGTTGTGTTCTGGGGTGTCTAATCATTTGCTTCTCTGTGAGTGTGTAGGAGAGCGAGTGAGACACTATAGCTAGTCGGTCCTGGGCACTAAGGTGGTGGGAAGGCTTAGCCCCTATACACCGAGGTCCCATAATCCTGCGCATAGTTCTGTGTATGTGCAAAATCCCTGCAACATTGTAACACACGGAGCTTAGCCTTCATTGCATCATAAGTTTCTTCTCTGTTTCTGCACCTCCCTAGAATAACCTGGGAATATCATTATTGGGGAGGCATCATTGCGGATAGTTCCTCTCTGTCAAGCTTTGCTGAAAAACATTTCACGGTCCTGGAAGGTCTGAAAACGTGCAATGACTGCTCGCAAAGTTGCATCGGGGGGCTCGCTTTGAGTGCTCTATGTGCTTGCTTAATGACAATGCATGTGGAGAATTTTTCTATTGAGAAGGTGGTGCAGAGCCACTAGTCCAGGAAGGCCAACATGTTGCCTTTTTCCCCCCTCTCGTGGAATCCCACAAACCGCGGATTGTTACTCCTTGCTCTGATGCCACCACACTCCACGCTCTCAACCCCGGACGGACACACAACTGCTTCAAGGTCGCCCCGAAACGCACTCATGGTCCCTTCACCTGCCGGAACTGCAGCTACACCAGCCTCAGAGCCACCGAAGCGCCCGCCAAGAAGGACCTCAACCACCTCCGATGCATCCTACTGAACACCCGCTCCGCACGCAAACACCCTGTCGAGCTCTGGGACCTGCTCGACACATCATCACCAGACGTCGCCTTCCTGACAGAGACCTGGATGAACGACTCCTCCGCACCCGACATCGCCATAGCCATCCCAGACGGCTATAAGATCACCCGCAGAGACCGCATCAATGGAGTAGGAGGAGGAATCGCCATCGTCCACAAGAACTCCATCAGGGTCTCGACCAGCACCGACGACTTTCTCTGCACCGCCGAACACATGCACTTCCAGATCCACACGGACCCCAACACCACCCTTAGAGGCACCCTTGTCTACAGACCCCCTGGGCCCCGACCCCAGTTCAGCGACTCCATCGCCGACTTCATCAGCACGCACACCCTGACCTCTACCGACTACATCCTCCTCGGAGACCTGAACTTTCACCTGGAGAACAACAACGACAGCAACTCCACCACCCTGATCGACAACCTCGCCAACCTCGGACTGAGACAGCTCGTCACAACACCGACCCATTCCGCCGGCCACACGCTCGACCCAGTCTTCTCCTCAAGCTCCCACGTCTCCTTCAGCCACACCACGGAACTCCTCTGGACCGACCACCGCTGCATCCACTTCACCTTCCAGAAACCCACCACACACCACCGCACCCAACAGATCCCACGCCGCTGCTGGAGCAAAGTCACCGAAGACCAACTATGGGCAAACCTCGCTCTCAGCCCTCCCTCCGACCCATCCAACACCGACGACGCTTCCTGCAACCTCAGACGATGGATAGACGCCTGTGCCAACACCCTCGCCCCGCTGAAAAACTCACCTATAGTGACACCACCAAAAGAGCCAGCTGGTTCACCCCGGAACTCCTAGCGTCCAAGCGTACCTGCCGGAAACTAGAGAAGAAATGGCACAGTGATAAGACACCGGACAGCCACGCAGCCCACAAAGACGCCATCCGTAACCACCACCACCTCATCAGGTCCGCCAAGAGAATCTCCTTCAAAGACCGCCTCGACAACAACGCACACAACAGCAAGGAGCTCTTCAACATCGTGAAGGAACTCTCCAACCCCAGCTCCAACACCAACGACATCCCGCCGTCGCAAGCCCTGTGCGATTCCCTCGCCACCTTCTTCCACCGCAAGATCGCCGACATCCACAACAGCTTCAACACCCAGACAGCCCCAACTAAGATCGATGCACCAGACCCGCCGCACACCATCGACCACGACCCCTTGCCAGCCTGGGCCAGCGTGAACATCGATGACACAATCAAGACCATGAGCACAATACACTCCGGCTCCCCATCAGACCCTTTCCCGCACCACATCTTCAACAAAGCCAGCAGCTCCATCGCACCCCACCTGTGCAACGTTATCAATCTCTCCTTCGAGACCGCGACCTTCCCAGAGAGCTGGAAACACGCAGAGATCAACGCCCTACTCAAAAACCCAAGGCGGACCCGAGAGACCTCAAGAACTTCCGGCCCATCTCCCTGCTTCCGTTCCCAGCCAAGGTCATCGAGAAGATCGTCAAACAGCTAACCCGATACCGCGAAGAAAACAGCATCCTGGACCCATCCCAATCAGGGTTTTGCAGCAACCACAGCACTGAGACTGCCCTCATCGCCGCCACCGACATCAGGACCCTGCTGGACAACGGTGAGACCGCAGCCCTCATCCTGCTGGACCTCTCCGCCGCCTTCGACACTGTCTGCCACCGCACTCTACGCGCACGACGCAGGGATCCGAGACAAGGCCCCTGGAATGGGCCACCTCCTTCCTCGCCGGCAGAACCCAGAGAGTCCGCCTCCCACCATTCCGATCCGAAGCCTCCGAGATCATCTGCGGCGTACCCCAGGGATCATCCCTCAGCCCAACACTGTTCAACATCTACATGGCCCCGCTCGCACGCATCGCCAGACAGCATGACCTCAACATAATCTCCTACGCCGACGACACTCAACTGATCCTCTCCCTCACCAAGGACCCCTCGCCGCCAAATCCAACCTCCATGAAGGAATGAAGGCCGTCGCCGATTGGATGAAGATCAGCCGACTAAAGCTGAACACAGACAAGACAGAGGTCCCCATCCTCGGCTCCAACCCCTCAGCCTGGGACGACTCCTGGTGGCCAACGACACTGGGAGCAGCCCCGACACCCACCGACCACGCACGCAACCTTGGAGTCATCCTCGACTCAACGCTCTCCATGGCCAAGCAAGTCAACGCAGTCTCCTCCTCCTGCTTCAACACCCTCCTCCTGCTTCGCAAGATCTACAGGTGGATCCCGACAGATACAAGAAGAACAGTCACCCAGGCCCTTGTCAGTAGCAGACTTGACTATGGGAACGCCCTCTACGCGGGAGCCCCGGCCAAGCTCATCAAGCGACTGCAACGCATACAAAACGCCTCCGCACGCCTGATCCTCGACGTACCACGCCACAGCCACATCACCCCCCACCTGAGGAACCTGCACTGGCTCCCCGTCGACAGGAGAATCTCCTTCAAACTCCTCATCCACGCACACAAGGCACTCCACAAGACTGGCCCAGCCTACCTCAACAGACGACTCTTCTTCTACGTCCCCAACCGCCAGCTCCGCTCCGCCAACCTCTCCCTCGCCACCGTCCCTCACATTTGAAGAACAACCACCGGCGGCAGATCCTTCTCACACCTCGCCGCCAAGACCTGGAACACCCTTCCACTAAGCCTACGACAGACCCAAGACCTGCTGACCTTCAGGAGGCTACTCAAGACCTGGCTGTTCGACCAGTAGCAGCACCCCCCTTTGTCTCCCCAGCGCCTTGAGACCCTCGCTGGTAAGTAGTGCGCTCTACAAATTCTGTGATTGATTGATTGATTGATTGTCCACATTGTCCACGCCAGGGGTCTCCAACCAGTAGCTCTCCACTACCTCTGAGTAGCTCACCTGTGTGCAGCCCACTTATTAAATTAGAAAGCTTTTGCTTGGTTGAATTAATCTACAATTAATATACATATAACAAAATTGAGATTATACAACACTAATAATATTAGTACCTCTCAATGAGTTTCATTGAACATAAGTAGCTCTCAGTACAGAAAAGGTTGGAGACCTGGTTCCCGCACTGGGCAAGCTCCCATGTGATCGCCTTGACCTCCGAGACTCCTTGCTTGAGGGTATGGACCAGATCTTCAAGTTCAGATATTCTACCCTCTGCTGTTATCTCTCACTGCGCTATGTTGTGCAAATCCAGCCTTAAGAGGGAAACTTCTGATCGTACCTCTCCGATTCTTGATTCGAGGGGCAATCTAGAGTTTTGGGTCCTACTGTTTTTGTATAGCAGTCGATTTTCCCCTGATGGGTCTCTGTCCTTCGCCTTGAGTGCAAGGATCCCACTACCATCTGCTTGTTGTGCTGTCGGCTCGCAATCAGAAGGATGGGCCTGAGGAGAAGGCAACAGGTAGAGCGGGGAGGGCACAACCCTACAAGGTTAATCACTGCAAAGAGCAGCGGTCTACTGGCCACCAACGTCAAGGCAGTGCACAGGAGGCCAGGAACGCCAAAACATCCTAGACACAGATTCACTGTCTGTGCTCCAGGACAGGAGATGGGGCACCAACAGCGCTCTGTATCCTACTCCCAAAGGCCGTCCTCACTCTCAGTTTGCAGGCTGTGCATCCCTCCCGCGTCTTTCGTTGCAGGCCCGGGCCCCGACTAACACCGCAAGGCCGATCCATCTTCACTAAAGACCCAGCAGGGGGACGGGGGCACGTGGGGGGCCAGACGGGGGCCACCCACCTCACCGGCAGCGCAAAGCAATGTCCTGCTGCAATGTTTTGGGGCCGCCCCACGCAGGGGTCACCTCTCCCTAGTACCCCCTCAGTCACTCAGCAAGCCGCGTTCACCGCCAACTCCCCTATGTCTCTGCAGTGCTTTCAATGCGAGCTCCGATCCTAACAGCTCATTGGGGAGCCCTCTTTCAGGGTGTGGTTCCAAACAGTCACCAGGCCCACCACATCCACCAGAGAGCAAGCCCTGTTACCGCCACCACATATCGCAGGGCAGTCACCTCCCAGGTGCCATCTTGGTGTTGTGTAGTTTCCACCAATCAGTAAGAACTGCGCGTTTGATGGCAACATAAACTTAAGATGGTACCAGACTTATTCCATGCACCCATGCAGGATATGTTGTTCCTCGGACCAGCTAGCTTGCAGTGCCAACGTTAGCCCCTTAAACCAAACCAGGGAGCGAACAGTTCTGGCAACCACTGAACATGACAACTCTGCTCCCTCAGGAACCGGGGCATTTTCAATATTTATTAAACCATAGTGATTCTTGCATAAACAAAGTGGGATGCAATGATTAATAGACAGAAGTAGATAAAAGTTATACTGAATGTTAGAACAGTGAACAAAATGAATAGCTCCACCATTTTGCTGAGACAACTTATATTAGAATAAATATACAATGATAGAACTATGTAGCGCACTCCTACAATACGAAACCCTATCCTACATGTTTAGGGTGCAGATGTATGTTTTGCCAAGAAACCACCGTCTGGATGATCTAACCCCATTACCTGATGGGCAAGAGTGTAAGACCCCCATCTTGGTCGCAAACTGGACACCCCTCACAGAGATGTCGGTCAGCTGATAGGCAAAAGCTTCGGCATGCAGCGACCCCTCGAAGTCAGCAGAAGTGTCTCTTCTGATTATGTTAGGAAACAAAATGTTTTATATAGAAAATGGTATAATTGCCTTGGGCCGAGATTGTGATCGGGGTGCCATTGCTTGTATACCACAGATAGCTGCTTCGCCACATGATCACAATAATAAACACATTTGTATCACGCATGTGAGGGCCATGTCCTTAATGTCAAGGCAGTGCGATAGTGTGCTCACGAAGTGTTCAGTGTAAAACAGGCGAGTGTTTCTAAGAGACTAATCCAAGAGTCACAAATGCAAATGTGTCAAAAGTCGATATGGCAAAGAGAAGGAAACTTTAGGAAAGGACCGTGAGCATTTAAAAATGGCACTAATTCCTACGGGGCCTAACTTGGGGACATGACATTGGGTTTGTGGTCTGACTCAGACATAGGCCCGACCAACAGCCCAAAAGCCAGCCGCCAGCCGCCTCCTCCGGCATCAGGTCCCGCCAGGTACTTTGCAGCAGCCCTTCGATGATTTTTGGGGTTAGATGGGCAACAGGATCAGTGAAAGGATCAATGCGGCCGGACGGAGCTCAGAGTGATTACGTCTAGCCCACCATCTCGTCGGCCACATCCCACCTTCCAGAACACTATTGAAGAGAACTGTTGTCACCCTTTGGGCTAGGGAGTGATCAGACGTTTTAGTCAAAATATTAGCCCCACAAAGAGCATGCAGTAAGTCTGGTGTGTGAAAAAACGTTGTGCCTTATATAGAGGATGCTGGATGTACAATGAATCGGTATGTATTCTTCAATTTCAAGGAGCAAATGCCTCCATGCATCCAGCACCTACAAAACCTTATAATGCAAGTGAAACTTAGCAGACTGCAACATCGGCGTAGTATTTGTGATAGACTAATCACAGTCCATCACGGGATTGTGATAAAATCCAATGCAAAAATGAATTGCGAATTGTAGAACTCCAGGCATTTAGAAGTCATCTCGTCGTAGAAGGGTAATCATGTATGTCAGGGATATATATATATATAGATATATATATATATATATGTTCCTCCTTGTAGCCCAAGATTGTGGACGCCGGCGCTCTTGAGGGATAGGGGGCGGTGCGTTTCTCCTCCGGCAGGGCCACGCCGGTAACAATTTCTCCAATTTCGCCAAAGCAATAAGGATCGCACTCACTCTGGGTCAATTTTCATTGCGCTTTTAATAAAGGTTTGTTTTGCCAAGCCCTACGCGTTTCGGTCCTAACACTCGGACCTTGATCACGTGATCACTCCTCAGTAAATCCAAGCATATTCCCTCTTAGGGTCAGTGCCACATCACTCAGTGATGCCGCATCTCTCTCCTCAGTAATATTCACGCATACTCAGGGTCAGTGCCACAACTCTCAGTGATGCCGCTACTCCCTCCTAAGTAATATCCACACATACTCCCTCTCAGGGTCAGTGCCACATCTCTCAGTGATGCCGCATCTCTCTCCTCAGTAACATCCAAGCAGATTCCCTCTCAGGGTCAGTGCCAAATCACTCAGGGATACCTCTTCTCCGGAATATCGAAGCATGTCACATCTCTCTCCTCAGTAATATCAACGCCCACTCCCTCTTGGAGTCAGTGCCTCATCTCTCAGGGATGCCGCATCTCTCTCCTCAGTAATATCCAAGCATACTCCCTCCAAGGGTCAGTGTCACAATTCTCTACTCAGTAATATTCAAGAATACTCCCTCTCAGTCAGTGCCACATCTCTCTGGGATGCCTCATCCCTCTCCTCAGTACTATCAAAGCATACTCGCTCTCAAGGTCAGCGCCACATCTCTCAGGGATGCTGCATCTCTCTTCTCTGTAATATTCAAGCATACTCCCTCTCAGGGTCAGTGCCTCATCTCTCAGTGATGCCGCATCACTCCTCAGTAAATCCAAGCATATTCCGTTTCAGGGTCGGTGCCACATCTCTCAGTGATGCCGCATCTCTCTCCTCAGTAATATCCACACATACTCCCTCTCAGGGTCAGTGCCACATCTCTCAGTGATGCCGCATCTCTCCTCAGTAATATCCAAGCATACTCCCTCTCAGGGTTGGTGCCACGTGTCTCAGTGATGCCGCATCTCTCTTCTCAGTATACCCAAGCATACTCCCACTCAGGGTCAGCTCTACAACACTCAGTGATGCTGCATTTCTCTTCTCAGTAATATCGAAGCATACTTCCACTCAGGGTTGGTGCCACATCTCTCAGTGATGCCTCATCTCTCTCAGTAATATCCACACATACTCCCTCTCAGGGCCAGTGCCACAACTCTCAGTGATGCCGCATCTCTCCCTCAGTAACATCCAAGCAGATTCCCTCTCAGGGTCAGTGCCAAATCACTCAGGGATACCTCTTCTCAGTAATATCCAAGCATACTCCCTCTCAGTGATGCTACATCTCTCTCCTCAGTAACAAACTAATATACTCCCTCTTGGAGTCAGTGCCACATCTCTCAGTGATGCCTCATCTCTCTCAGTAATATCAACGCACACTCCCTCGTGGAGTCAGTGCCTCATCTCTCAGGGATGCCGCATCTCTCTCCTCAGTAATATCCATACATACTCACTCTCAGGGTCAGTGCCACATCTCTCGGTGATGTCACATCTCTAACCTCAGTAATATGCTAATATACTCCCTCTCAGGGTTGGTGCCACATCTCTCAGTGATGCCACATCTCTCTCCTCAGTAATATCAACGCCCACTCCCTCTTGGAGTCAGTTCCTCATCTCTCAGGGATGCCGAATCTCTCTCCTCAGTAATATCCACTCATACTCACTCTCAGGGTCAGTGCCACATCTCTCAGTGATGTCACATCTCTAACCTCAGTAATATGCTAATATACTCCCTCTCAGGGTCGGTGCCACATCTCTCAGTGATGCCACATCTCTCTCCTCAGTAATATCAACGCACACTCCCTCTTGGAGTCAGTGCCTCATCTCTAAGGTATGCTGCATCTTTCTCCTCACTAATATCCAAGCATACTCCCTCCAAGGGTCAGTGTCACAATTCTCTACTCAGTAATATCCAAGCATACTCCCTCTCAGGGTCGGTGCCACATATCTCAGTGAAGTCGCATCTCTCTCCTCACTAATATCCACACATACTCCCACTCAGGGTCAGTGCCACATCTCTCAGTGATGCCGCATCTCTCTCCACAGTAATATCCACACATACTCCCTCTCAGGGTTGGTGCCATGTCTCTCAGTGATGCCGCATCTCTCTCTTCAGTAATATACACACATACTCCCTCTCAGGGTCAGCGGCACATCTCTCAGTGATGCTGCATCTCTCCTCAGTAATATCCAAGCATACTCCCTCTCAGGGTCAGTGCCACATCTCTCGGTGATGCCGCATCTCTCCTCACTAATATCCAAGCATACTCCCTCCAAGGGTCAGTGTCACAATTCTCTACTCAGTAATATCCAAGCATACTCCGTTTCAGGGTCAGTGCCACATCTCTCAGTGATGCGGCATCTCTCTCCTCAGTAATATCCACACATACTCACTCTCAGGGTCAGTGCCACATCTCTCGGTGATGTCACATCTCTCACCTCAGTAATATGCTAATATACTCCCTCTCAGGGTCGGTGCCACATCTCTCAGTGATGCCACATCTCTCCCCTCAGTAATATCAACGCACACTCCCTCTTGGAGTCAGTGCCTCATCTATCAGTGATGCTGCATCTCTCTCCTCACTAATATCCAAGCATACTCCCTCCAAGGGTCAGTGTCACAATTCTCTACTCAGTAATATCCAGGCATACTCCGTTTCAGGCTCAGTGCCACATCTCTCAGTGATGCGGCATCTCTCTCCTCAGTAATATCCACACATACTCCCTCTCAGGGTTGGTGCCATGTCTCTCAGTGATGCTACATCTCTCTCCTCAGTAATATCCACACATACTCCCTCTCAGGGTCAGTGCCACATCTCTCAGTGATGCCGCATCTCTCCTCAGTAATATCCAAGCATACTCCCTCTCAGGGTTGGTGCCACGTCTCTGTTGAGTGAGATTTCATTGATGATAGGGGAGTCAGAGAAGGCTTTTTTCCCTTGTCTCTCTTTTTGTGAGATTGTGAGTTAGCACGGCCGCGGAGCCGCAGAGACGTAAGCGGGAATTACCCGTGACCCTCCATTGGATTAAGGTGGTCCCAGTTGGTACTACTCATGGAGGAACAAGGCCTTGCCTATGGGGACGAGGCAGCAGCCAGGATTTTAGCGTACCCTTCCCTGTTAGGGGACACCACACTCACTCAGGCACTCACACAGGTGGAGGACTGGGATACTCTGACGGAGCTAAAAAGGACGCAAGTAAAAACTATTTTGCATGGAGCCATTCTCACTGAATATCTGAGAGCTAATGCAGCTCCAGGGGGACTCCTGGAGGGCAATGAACCTCTAATCTTTCTAGAGGATGCCTCCTTCCGAAAGAATTGGTCATTGATCGCTTGGAGATGCTCTAGAGATTGGCTCATTTTAATCATTGACACGGCCAAGAAAATTTCAGATGATCTACTGATTAAAATTCAGACCAGTGAGGACAACTTGAGAACGCAGATTCATATCTCTGTTTTTAAAAAGAAATTAGACGAGACAAACAAAACAGTCAATGAGTATAAGGAGTACTTCGTAAACTCCAAAGTAAACAAACTACAAAAAGACCTAAAAAAGTTAGCGAGGAAAAAGTATATCCCTATGTGAATGATGATTATGCCAAGATGAAGGAAAATCAGAACACACAGAGAAAACCGACACGAACCAACACAGAGACCTCCAGCTCAGGCAGTGACAGCAGCGATGCAGACTATAGACCCAGATACAGAGGTAGAGGTTGGTCCAGGGGTTATTCGCGCCCGTACCTTCCAGGGCCTCAGATGGGGTTTGGATGGCCTCCCATGTACCCACCTTTGGGTCCACCTCAGTTTTTCCCAAAAGAGTACCCACCTTTTTAGAGAGAGGCAGGGGGAGAGGGAGGCAGAAAACACAGAATACACAGAGAGTACAGTGGGAGAACATCAACCAAAGAGTAACACGCAGTATGGCACGAGATGTGGAACCGAGCAGCAGCAGGGAACACACTTAGGGGCCGATTCCGATCTCGGCCGGAAATCTCTCCGACCGAGCCGGACCCGGAGAGATTTCCGACCGAATCGGACCCGTGCAGCCCGACCGAACGAGTACGATGCGCACGTATGCCATCGGACTCGATTCGGTCGGACTCCCATTGAAGTCAATGGGAGCCTGTCGTACAACGCGTACGCGGGCTCCCATTGACTCAATGGGTGCGAGGCGGACAAGGGCGCCCCTCCAGCGTGTGCGCGGCGAAGCGACTCGCGCCGTACACGCACAGGTAGCGGGGACCCGTGGGTCCCCCCTGTGTGCGACTCGCGTGGCTACGCGTACAGAGGGGTCCGACACGGACCCCCCAGGCACGGCTCCAACTGCTCTTCGTGCCGGAGTGCGCGGCTCGGTCGGACTGCTCGCGGCGCGCATCGTACTTACCCGGCCGGGGAACGTCTCCATTGCGCGGTGCGAGTCGGGTCCGTGTGAGTCGGTCGGAGCGTGTTGAAGCCGCGTACGAGTCGGTCGGAGATTTCGCGGGCGCTTGCATCGTACTCGCTCGGCCGGACCCGCGTACGATTCGGTCAGGAAACAGGGCTCCGAATCGGATCCGGTAAAGCCGAATCCGATTCAGAGCCCTACCGGCCGAGATCGGAATCGGCCCCTTAGTGATGAATTTGAGTGATAGGACATTGACGGAGACACAGGAAAGGGTTTTGTCCAAAGGACTGGGTTTTGTTCCAACGAAACAGTTAGACTCTTTCAAACTGAAATGTGAATTGGCTGGATTTTTTCGGAGTGTCCGCTTGAAAGTGTTTTTTGAAGGCAAGGAGACGATTGAGAGAGAGGATGATACAGGATTGAGGAACAAATCCACTTTTGTCCCGTGTGTGGGCCAGTTACCTCCAGAGGTTGGAGTGTTTGAACAGGCTGTGCTGAGGGACGTAGAATTGATGGAAACATCTAACAGTATTAAGCCGTTCTTCAACCTTTCAAAAACTGAAACCCAGGCCTTGAATGAATTGAGGGACGACCCTACTCTAATCATAAAACCCGCCGATAAAGGCAGGGCAATTGTGATTCAGGATAGGAACACCTATAACATTGAATGCCTTCGTCTACTAAATGATAGAAGGAACTACCAAATCCTGAACCTCGACCCGACAGAAGATCTGAGGGTATTGATTGGCTCTTTTGTTGAAGAGGCAATCGGAAATGACTGGGTCAGAAAGAGGCATCCTTTCTCTGTAAACAAAACCCTACGGTACCTTATTTTTATATTTTGCCCAAAGTGCACAAACCAACTCGTCCTCCTTCGGGGCATCCCATTGTTTCTGGTACCAACTCTATTTTGGAACCCTTGTCCAAATTTTGTGATAGCTTTCTACGCCCTCTTGTTCAGAAGATGCCAGCATATCTCAAAGATACCCGTGAGGTACTCAACCTCATCAAAGATTTGGAATTGGATCCAAATAGTGACCTTATGATCGGGCTCGACAGAGTCACTCTATACAAATATTCCCCAACAAGAAACCTTGAGGGTAATTGAAAATATTCTCTTTGCTGAAGAATGGGAACATCAGACCCTCGTGCCTTTATTCTTTGCCTTCTGGAACTAGCATTGACCAAGAACTTCTTCAAATTTGAAGATCAGTTTTATCTACAAACCCATGGAACCTCCATTGGCAGTTCTTGTGCCCCTAGTCTAGCCTGCCTATATGTTTCAAAGTTTGAAGAGGAAATCATTTTTCAGCAGCCAACCCTTATCATGATCAGATTAGGGTTTGGCGCAGGTATATAGATGATGTTTTCATCATCTGGAGAGGGAGTAGGAGTTCGGCAGAGACTTTCCTTGGTTGGCTTAATCAAAAGGAATCCCTTTTTGTTTTTCACAAGTACGATGACAAATGAATCACTTCCTTTTTGGATTTGAATATAAGATCGGAGAATGGAGTTTTAGTCAGCAGTGTTTATCATAAACCGACCGACAGGAACAACCTTTTATCCTTCCATAGTTTCCATCCTCGCTCTCTTAGGGAAAATCTTCCCTATGGACAATTCCTACGACTTCATAGGAACTGTTCCACAATTTTGGACTACAAAAAGGAGGCATTAAATCTAAGTGATAAACTCAGAAACAGAGACTACCCAGAACATGTCATCAAAAAGGCCCAGAAACGAGCAAGAAATTGTAATAGGGAGGCCTTATTGGAAACAAATGAGAAAGAAACAATTGATAGGAGCATCTGTGTAACGACATTCAACACGGCATCAAACCATCTAAAAAGATAATACAAAAGAACTGGCGTATTCTCAATTCCAATGGCTTAGATCAACCTATCCCTCTCTTTTCTTTTTAAAAAGTGCGAGTATCAAAGATATGATTGTGAACACACGTCCTAGGACTTTGATTAACCCCGCAAATGAACAGAATCATGACCATTTCTTACCACCTGTGATGGGACATTATGCGTGTGGTTACTGCAGGGCGTGTCCCCTTTCTTTGAATGGGAAAAATGTAGAGATCGGGACTAGTCGTCCCTGGGAACAGAGAAAACACACGACTTGTAATACAGAGAATGTTATTTTTCTCATAAGATGTCCGTGTAATATGCTGTATGTTGGGATGACGACTCGTCGAGTTAAAACCCGCATATTAGAACATATGAGTACAATAAGGTGTGGGAAAACTAACACCAAGCTAACTGCTCATTTCCATGAGAATAGACATAGTGAACAAGAATTGAGGTGGACAGTACTAGACAAACCTTTTATGAGAAGTTGGCCCGGCATATGCTGTCCACTAATTATAGTGGGCACCTTGCACCAGTCCAAACAACCCCTTATTGGAGATAGGTTAAAGACAACCTTATTGAAAGCTATCCTAGTGGTAGCTATGGAGAGCAGCCTTCAGGCTAAGTCTTGAAGGAATGTAAAGCAGCTTGTTTTACCAGTCTATAATCTCTTGAGTGACCAAATGAAAGAGCACCACACCAGGTATATATTCAAAATATATGTATTTATTGCTAAACACATCCCTCTAGTCTCTTTATGAGGCTAGAGTTCGAAGTACATAAGTTAGAAGATATTTAAACACAGTAATAGCACAAATACACGTTTGGGCCCTAGGGCGTACTCAAACCATATACCAATAAAGTGGTATGCGAACCACGACTGAACTAGACACTAGGCCTAGAGCCTCTAGAAGTGCTTGGACCACAAGGAACCACCCAAGGTAGTGACACAGGGGACCCACGGGAGACGCGTGCAGTGTAAATACACAACCGCGATACGCCGTTAACTTCTACGGAGAAAGTCGGGATCGGGAAAATAGAGAAAAGGGACACTTAAAAGAGGACTAGGACAAAACCCTTTGAGATCTAGGACTTTGAAGAGTCTCTACCCACGGGAAGGCGATGGACAGATGCCCACCGATGTCGAGTGCTTCAGGTGCGGTGACGGTCGTCTTGACTCTTCAGCCACGAGGTCCAGGAGGCGTTGTCGGCGACCAGGAGCAGGATTCGGGCTGGTACACGATGTCTGTCGAGTGCAGAGGTGTCGACGACCGGATTGGCCCCAACAAGCCTTGGCAACGGCAAGTCTCGGTGAAGATGTAGATCGTCGATGGTGCAGACCAGCAAGGTCTGTGGAACTCACCCAGCGAGGGTAAGTGAGGGCACGACTGGAGCAACCAGGATGCCAAGTAAGAAAAGGATTGGCCTTCGTTAAGGGCTACTAGCCAACGGGCTAGCGCACGTGGAGCTGGCTTACAGGACACTCGTGGAGTGGGGGCCAGTGATCTTCGGTGCAGGTGGTGCTGGAGGCTAGGGCTACTCTGAGCCCAAAGCACGACTTCGGGGAGACCCAGAAGAGGATGCACTTGCAAATGTGCTCGGTGTCCAGGGGTCACGGTCTCAAGTCACCCACGATAGCCACGGGCCTCAGCTTTGCTGGGGACTCAGGGTAGCCTCGGGAAGTCTGAGAATCCACCTCTGGTGATGCGATGACTTCAGCGTCCGACAGGAGCTTCAGAAATGCGAACCGGACAGATGCTTCTTTGGTGCCTGCCAAGCAGGGGAGTCTCTCCTTGACCCCAAGGGAGATTCTTCTGTCCTCTAATCGTGAGTAGAGCGTCGAAGGTCCAGGATTCAGTTTCAGAGTTTCGTCCAGGTATAATCTAAAGTCCTAAGGACTGGGTTCCTACCTTTATTCTAAAAATAGGGGTTGGACTACTCTGTGGCCCCACCTATGGGTGGGTCAGGGCAGAGGGTGGCTACACCCCTTTCCTTTGTCCAGTTTGCGCCAAAGCAGGGGCTGGAAGCCCCTGATCCGGTTTGAACTGGGGTATGAACAGGGACACCAAGTGTGCCCCCAGTGCAGGACTTCAAAGCACCAGAAAGTGCTCCCGCCCAGCCCCAATACACATTATCCTGTCTGGGGAGGTGGTCACACCTCCCTGGGACAGGAAACCTATTGTCCAGGCCTCCCCTGCCGGAGTTTCGTCCAGCAGCAGGAGGCCAGACTTGTGTCTGTGGCAGTAGCATCCATTTTGTGATGCCAGGCTTTAGAAAGAAGTTACCGGCCAGGCCAGTGTTAACATGTCTCCCCTCTAGAAGGGTGGAATGCTACCCCCGCCGCCAGAATTGGCGGGGGTAGTATTCCAAGATGTTTGACACCAAACACGACATGTTTAGGTGCAGCCATTCCAAAGTTAGCATTTAACGCGAGGTTATAATGCGCTTAAGAGTATATGGTCAGGCTGCACTACAAACAGCATCAGAGAAGGGTCTCCGAACGCTGCAGAGGGGCCCTGCTCATGCAGGGGCACCCTCTCACATAGGAACCATGCACTCTGCCTTTAGGATTGATAAGGCCTGCCTTAGGAGTGACTTATAGGTTTATATGTGTGTATGTATTTAGTGATATAGGTAACCTATATCACAGTAAAGGGTGCATGCACCACCTTACCCAGGCTGCAGTAGCAGACCTGTGGTGTCAGTTTGGATGGCCTTCCAGGGGTGGCATAATACATGCTGCAGCCCCTGGCAGGCCTCTGAGGTACCTATGCCCTTGGTACATAGTATACCATATACTAGGGACTTATAAGGGCACTCCAGATTCCAATCAGAGATGTGCCTAAGGCACATGGAAACCTTTTACAGAGAAAGCAGATAGACTGGGGCCCTGAATAGCAGGATCCCAGTCCAACTAAGTCATAAACCAGCAAAACACCATAAAAAAAGTGGGGGCAACCATATAGTCAGATTCCACCTTCCTACACCTTTTATCCCACCAAATACTGTAGATATCTCTAGTTTCCTTTTGATACGAGAACAACGTTGGGTGGACAGGTTAAAGAGTAGTACGAAGGGTCTTAATGATTGTATACCCTGGTTCCAACTGTTTGGGTTGAGAAATAAATGACAAAGAACAGAAAGAGAAAAACAGACGTTCGGTATGAACTGACATTTATGGTACGGCGAGTATGGAGGCACCATCAGTTGGAGTATAAAAAGAAAAAAACTCTGAACGGTGATTTTGAATGTATTACCGATTGTAGTTTAAGTATACAACCCTGTTGTTTTTTGGGGTTCGTACGATTGGGTTCACTGGATGACAACTGGTGTTCTGTGCGTACCCTGATAGTCTTTTTTACACATGTTCCTTGGTTTAAATAGACGAGAAGTGTATCTCCAAGATGGCCGCTGATTTCGACTGTTGCGTGGGTTTGAGTCCTTTCTCCATGTTAGTATTTTTGGTTTTGCGAGCCCTTGGCGTGATGATGTAGACACATCGAACGATGGGCGTGTCTAACACCCGACCGCTAATCCAGATCCCATTTAAAAGATGGCTATGGCGTTTGAATGTTATCGACGGTGGACCGGCGTGAGGAATCGGACACGCGTGGTTCTTTGGAGTAGTAAGTGCACTGCGGACGGGGGGTTGATTGCAGAGTGCTCTGCCTAGAGATTAATTAAGATTACTGAATTGTGACTAAAAATAGGCTGCTAGCGGTCTCTCAATCAGGACAGGCTGGACTTGGGGATTGAGAACACATTTGACTGAGGCATCTATGTGGTGCGGATAGCAATTTGGTTCGTGAGATGGTGGGGACAATTTTATTGTATGTGACACTACATGAGTGTAACTATGTCCACAGGGTTCGTGGGCAGACATGTGGGAAGAATACTGGTGAATTAATTTTATCTTAAAGAAAATGGAACAGTGTAGTAATGACCAGATATAATACTATAATGTTACAGACTCTGTTCTCTTCCCCTTCTCTCCTTGTGCATTACAGAGTGTGACTACAAGACCATGGTCCCACAAAGGTCCCGGGTTTAGAGAAATTCTTGTAAACTCGTGTAAGTTAGCTTACACACTTATGCTAGAGTATATGGACACTATAGGGTTTCGACAGTTGGCATATAACTGAGATTTGGCATGTGAATTTGAATTTTAACATGCATTGTTTGGAGTATGAGAGAATCCTTTGCGTTTGAATACAAGTATGCGGTTTCTGCATAGAGTGTGAAACACGGGGTGAAGGTCACATTATAGAGGATGGCTGTGTTTTTATGAAGAAGACACTACATAGTTATTGGTGTAGAGATTTAGAGGACGTAATATTAAGGCACTATGAGAACAAAAAGGAACAAGTGGGTAGAAAAGTAATTGTTTGTTCTACTTATTTCACAGAAAATTGATCCCTCTCGGAAATTTCCCAGAGTAGATGACAATTGGGCACTGTCCAGCGTGATCAAGTAAGGTAAACACCCAAACAGGGGTGAAGACCAGACAAAGAGGGACCATCACCCTGACGAATGCCATAGCGACCCGGTTGGGCGTGGATTATTGGCAGAAACATGTTGGTATCTGCAGCAGGGATATAGGGGCCTTTACCTCCCCAGAACATCCCAATTTTTGAGTTTAAATCCTACCAAGGGGTTACAGGAATAAAGAGAGATGTTGTTTTCCTCTTAGGTAGTTTTAACTGTATATGTCTGCACTTTTGGTCCCTTCTTCAGGGAATACACTTTCCTTCTTTATTTTGTAGTTTTTTGTGGTTATTTCCTGTTCCTTTCCACTTGCTGTACCCTCACCACTAATCTTCATACATACTAAAAATCTGCGCTCCATCCAGTGTGTTGGTCTGCACCTGGATGTTAGATGTGGCCCTATGATGAAGCATGACACTGCAAAGTGTGTGAGGGCAGTATTAAGAAATTTGTTATCTTCCCTTGTTTGTGTTGTCCTCTTGTAATCTCTCTGTAGTGTTGGTGTTTAAGAGGGGTTGTTCAGTTTTCCCCTTCGCGTTTTGGTCTTTGACCAAGCAGTCTTATATATATTTTAGCACTTCTCTGTTGAGTGAGATTTCATTGATGATAGGGGAGTCAGAGAAGGCTTTTTTTCCCTTGTCTCTCTTTTTTGTGAGATTGTCAGTGCCACATCTCTCAGTGATGCCGCATCTCTCTCCTCAGTAATATCCAAGCATACTCCCTCTCAGGGTTAGTGCCACATCTCTCAGGGATGCTGCATCTCTCTCCTCAGTAAATCCAAGTATACTCCCTCTCTGGGTCGGTGCCACATCTCTCAGTGATGCTGCATCTCTCTCCTCAGTAATATCCACACATACTCCCTCTCAGGGTTGGTGCCACATCTCTCAGTGATGCTGCATCTCTCTTCTCAGTATACCCAAGCATACTCCCACTCAGGGTCAGCTCTACATCACTCAGTGATGCTGCATATCTCTTCTCAGGAATATCGAAGCATACTTCCACTCAGGGTTGGTGCCACATCTCTCAGTGATGCCGCATTTCTCTCCTCAGTATCATCCAAGCAGATTCCCTCTCAGGGTCAGTGCCAAATCACTTAGGGATACCTCTTCTCAGTAATATCCAAGAATACTCCCTCTCAGTGATGCTACATCTCTCTTCTCAGTATTATCAAAGCATACTCCCTCTCACGGACAGTGCCACATCTCTCAGTGATTCTGCATCACTCTCCTAAGTAATATCCTAATATACACCCTCTCAAGGTCAGTGCCACATCTCTCAGTGATGCCGCATCTCTCTCAGTAATATCCACACATACTCCCTCTCAGGGCCAGTGCCACATCTCTCAGGGATACCTCTTCTCAGTAATATCCAAGCATACTCCCTCTCAGGGCCAGTGCCACATCTCTCAGGGATACCTCTTCTCAGTAATATCCAAGCATACTCCTCTCAGTGATGCTACATCTCTCTCCTCAGTAATAATCTAATATACTCCCTCTCAGGGTCGGTGCCACAACTCTCAGTGATGCCGCATCTCCCTTCTAAGTAATATCCACACATACTCCCTCTCAGGGTCAGTGCCACATCTCTCAGTGATGCCGCATCTCTCTCCTCAGTAACATCCAAGCAGATTCCCTCTCAGGGTCAGTGCCAAATCACTCAGGGATACCTCTTCTCAATAATATCCAAGCATACTCCCTCTCAGTGATGCTACATCTCTCTCCTCAGTAACAAACTAATATACTCCCACTCAGGGTCTGTGCCACATTTCTCAGTGCTGCCGCATATCTCTCCTCAGTGATATCAAAGCAGATTCCCTCTCAGGGTCAGTGCCACATCTCTCAGTGATGCCACATGTCTCTCAGTAATATTCAAGCATACTCCATCTCAGGGTTAGTGCCATATCTCGCAGGGATGCTGCATCTCTCTCCTCAGTAATATCCACACATACCCTCTCAGGGTCGGTGCCACATCTCTGAGATGCTGCATCTCTCTCCTCAGTAATATTGAAGCATGCGCCTCCAAGGGTCAGTGTCACACCTCCTGGTGATGCTGCATCTCTCTCCTCAGTAAAATTGAAGCATACTCCCTCTCAGGGTCAGTGCCACACCTCTCGGTGATGTCACATCTCTAACCTCAGTAATATCCTAATATACTCCCACTCAGGGTCAGTGCCACATCTCTCAGTGATGACGCATCTCTCTCCTCAGTAGTATCCAAGCATACTCCCTCTCAGGTTCAGTGCCACATCTCTCAGTGATGCCGCATCTCTCTCATCAGTAATATCCAAGCATATTCCCTCTCAGGGTCGGTGCCACATCGCTCAGGGATGGTGCATCTCTCTCCTCAGTAATATCCACACATACCCCTCTCAGGGTCGGTGCCACATCTCTGAGATGCTGCATCTCTCTCCTCAGTAATATTGAAGCATACTCCCTCCAAGGGTCAGTGTCACAACTCCTGGTGATGCCGCATCTCTCTCCTCAGTAAAATTGAAGCATACTCCCTCTCAGGGTCAGTGCCACACCTCTCGGTGATGTCACATCTCTAACCTCAGTAATATCCTAATATACTCCCACTCAGGGTCAGTGCCACATCGCTCAGTGATGACGCATCTCTCTCCTATCAAGCATACTCCCTCTCAGGTTCAGTGCCACATCTCTCAGTGATGCCGCATCTCTCTCCTCAGTAATATCCAATCATACTTCCACTCAGGATCGGTGCAACATCTCTCAGTAATGCCGCATCTTTCTCAGGAGCCATGTCTCACTACACACCACTGCTGGAATCATTTCCTGCACTGATCTTCAAGGATGTCCAGAGCGTCCCCCCGTGCACCCAGCTCCTGCCAAGTGCTACGCATCAGGTGTTAGACTAACGCATTTTAACATGGTGGTCCGCATCACCGCATTAAAATGCATTAATCACTCATTTTGACCACCTGCGTGCTGAGGGTGAAGCAAGTAAGTGACCGCAACAGTGGGAACTGCATTTGCAGCAGCTCGGCGTCCGAGTGGTAACTGAGGGCTGGGGCACCCGTGACGGGAGCACAGCGAGCTCCTGCGACAGGGCGGCTCTAGAATGACAGAAGCAGAACTCTGGAGTCAGCCCCTGAAGCCGCAGCCTGCCGCCACATAAGCAGCCTGAAACATTGGCAGCTATGCACACACCTTGCGGCGTGATCATGTTGTTACACTTTGAGGGCATGCAGCGGCATAATGTCGCACATTGGTGTTTTCTGTTCTCAACTTCAAAGTGCAGGGGACTTGGGGCACGGCAATCATCAGCATACCCGGTCTTCTAAAGTGGAGTCATCTGAGTTTTGCTCCATTTTAAACATGGCTGCTTAAGAGTCCGTTCTTGAGCCAGGTCCCACTCAGACTCCCAAATCTGAATTCACATGGCCCATTTCAATGTGGCAGTGAATGGCTCAGCAGACTCGTCCTCGGCATCCCCCGACACGAACACATCAGCCAACACCTACGAAGTTTCCACAGGCTCCCCGTGGAGAAAAGAGTCACTTTCAAAATCCTCACTCACGCCTACAAATGCCTACACAACAACGGACCCAAATACCTCAACGACAGAATCAACTTCCACGTACCCAAAAGAAACCTCCAATCTTCCAACCTCGCACTGGCCGAAACCCCGCGCATCCACAGAGCCAGAGCAGACGGAAGATCCTTCTCTCACATTGCAGCCAAGACCTGGAACGAGCTACCGGCAGACATCAGACGCGCCCCTCCCTGAACACCTTCAGGAAGACCCTGAAGACCTGGCTCTTCAGCTAAACAGATCTGCGGACCCCCCCTCAGCGCCTTGAGACCCTCACGGGTGAGTAGCGCGCTTACAATTCCCTTGTGACGTGTTTCATGTACTAACATGGCCTCCTCGGCGCCAGCCTTAGCTCCCTGGTCTCGGGCTCCCTGCTTTGCTCGGCTGCACCAGCTGTGTGGAGAAACCAATAAGAGGGTAGGGTTGGGTCGGAGTCAGATGCTACCAGGCATTCCACCACTGTCGAGAGGCATGATCATTCGCAGAGCCGTGAAGTAAACCGGCGCTTGCCTTCCTGATTTCATAATCGTTGGCGAGAACTACTGTGCCTGTAAACTCTTTAAGACAACAAGCATTTGCAATGCAATAGGTCTCGCATTTGCCAGAGTTTGAGCTATTGGCATTGTAAATGGCAATGCATTCTATTTATGTGTTTTGAAAACCTGCAAGCGGTGCATAAACACGCACTTTGTACTTATAACCATTGCTTACGAGAAGCAAGGCTGGCAGCAAAGAGGTGCAGTTACTGCTAGGCTTGCTTCTAGTAAGCAATGACTATGCACCGCTTGCAGGTTTTTCAAAACACATACATAAAAGGCATTGTCATTTACAATGCCAAAAAACTGTCGCAAATGCGAGACCTAGTGCATTGGTCCAAAAACAAAACAGCAGGCCCTCTGAAGTACCAAGGGGAAACATATTGTAATATTGCGAAGAATGTAGTGACTTATCGGCGTCAGAAGAATGGAAGGCTAGGTCTGCCTTACCGAGATTGGAACTTATGACCTCCAGAACACCCCATTTGTCAAGATGTGGAACCCTTGTTTATGGCTCACCATTGTGCGCAGCAGTGCCATCTGGGGTGCATCACCCCAATAAAGCGCCTAACAAGCTAAGCATGACCCAAGGAACAAAGACCTTCCCCCGCTTCCAGCATTTGCCATCTTCAGCTGACAAAAACTGAGCTCTGGGAGGTCCATGAAGACACTGGAAGCCTGAACTGCAAAATACAGTAAGGATGCCAAGGTACTGTGAGGGTAAGAACAAATGATGCTTTATACTGTACTGAACCGCTTCAAGCCCACTGCAACGCTAGGCGCGAGACCTAAAAATGAGCGTGATAGATGCGCTCGCCGTTTTTAGGTCTCGCGCCTAGCGTTGCAGTGCGCAGCCCTGCTCGCGCAGCAAGAGATTTATTGGGGTAGAGGGATTTTAGGAGAAGGACTTTTGCTCCCGCCCATGCTTTCTATTGGGCAACGTCAAAAACTCTGCCTTGTCATTGGTGTGCAGTGGTTTTTGTTACCGCCCTGTGGCTTTTTTCGACACGCCCTTGGGACAGCGAGTCTACGGCGTGTCTTGCTCACGCTGCCTGCACGCGCCAGACGGCTCTCTGATTGGTTGGCAACTAGCAAATCAGCATTGTGATTGGTGGACCTTGTCAACCAATCAGAGCGCCTACTGGCGCGTGCAGGCAGTGTAAGCAAGACAGCTGTAGACTCGCTGTCCCAAGGGCTGTTTGATTGGGCATTGAGTATGGATGATGCTGCCTTCATGCGGACATCACTGTCCCTCCTCCCCGCTGCAGCAGCAGTGAGGCAGCGCCATGTGAGGGAGACTCCCTGGGCGGTGCGTGTGCCCGCCTGTACAGCGTGTTTCTTGTTTTCTTACTTGTGTGTGTGTGTGTTTTCCTCAGCCGTTTTTTGTTGTCGGTGTGCTTTTGCCACGCAGTTGTGAAATCATGACTAATTATCGGCATCTTGGGGGCAGGCATATTCTTAAAACCCGCGAGCAGCAGCGGGGCGGTGACGGGTTTGCGGCCGTCGGGCGAAGGCGACAGCAAAGGGGTGAGGGGCAGTAGGTGGTATTCCCTCAGGCCGTGAAAAAGCAGCCAGGCTCAGCGGGTCTGGGAAATGCTGTCTAACACGGTACCCTTTGGACAACCCTTTCCAGGTAATGTGGCTCGTTCTTGTGACAATGGGTCCTTTTGTAAACCTGGGAAACATTAAGATTGTAGGCCTTCATAAATGGGGATCCCGGATCACCGTTTTCAGTTGCGAGCTCTTTCAATAAATAGTTAATGTCGGGTGCTTTCGTCCAGTTGGTTCAGTTGTAATGAACGAAAACTACAGCACCCAGAATCCACTGTGTGTGGACATTGAGTGGCTTGTCCTGTCTTACTCATAAAATACCAATGTATTACTAGTTGGGCCATACGTAGCTAGGGACTTCCAGACTGGTCCCGCACCGGCCCTCCTCGTGTTAACAACATGGGTTTTTCGTATACCTTCCTCCTGGGATGAGAGGATCTTTGGCACAAGCAGTGCCGGCTGTTGGGGGCGGGGGTGGCCGCCGTGTAGATGCGCCGGCGGGCACACAGGGAGGTGTGTTGGGGAGCTCTTCGAGGACTGTTGTTTGATAAAACCCAGGCACGAAGGTTCACGGCGGAGCTCGTCAGTCTCCGGTTTACGGAGGAGGCTGCATTCCGCAGCAGGCAGCGCTTGTGTTTACGGAACGAAAACACGCATGTAATCAGGCAACAGCTGTGTCGCGCGCGGGCCCTCGTGCCATGGACTGTGGAATGTGGGGCCCCTCCCAGAGCCTTGGTGCGAGGGGATGCGAGAGTATGCCTGACGTACCAATGCCGCGGTGCCAGGCGGCCCACGGAGGTATGTTTGGTACCAAGGGTACGGCAATGGACCCTACCCTTAGTGTAAGAATGTGTTCATAACGCACTAACGCCATGGTGCCAAGGAGTGCTAGAATGGGCACTCGACATATTGAAGCCACAGTGTCCGATTCTGCAGGAGATTGTGCTTACTGCAGGCACAAAGGGCATCGTAGCACATGGTGCAAGTATGTGTGTGCTTACAGTGCATGCCAGTTGCATGAAGCTCTGCACAGATGCTGCTGTCCAGTACAATGCAATGTCTGCTGTTTTCACCAATACAGGTCTGCTCTTCGGTAGGGGCCTGGGCAGGGCTTTAAGTGGGATAAAAAACAGGGGGTCTCTCATAGGGGCGCGGCTTAAAACACTGAAGCACAAAATCTTTGCTGAGCAAATGAGGGCGGCGGCCTCTTGAATCTCTGTCCGAAGGAAAGCAGATGTGTAACCTAGCAGGTAAAACAGGCACACCTCAAGCCCCCGCCCCTCACTCCTCATATGTTGGAGTTTTCCTCTGGCAGGATTCAGGGGTGTTTATATGAAAAATGTTATTTCCGCGCGCGCGGGCACATGCATACAGACGCAAGAGAGGTGGCCTTCGAGGGTCAGGTTGGACCATTGACAAATAGTGAAATGTCAACAACATGACCTCTGGAGCCGACGAGCAGGCCCCGTCACCCTGCTTTAAAGGGTAATCTTCCAGCTGTGCAGGGGATTGCTGCAATTATTGGGTCAGGCTATGAAAAGCATCTGAAGAGATTGCAAAACTTCAGGCGGCTGGCACAGCAGAGCGACTCCACTGCTGCTGCCTGCGAGTCTGGCTCCACACACCAGCCCCTCTCGAGGGGCAGAAGAGGGCTTGCAGCGGTTCAGTACAGTAAAGCATCATTTGTTCTTACCCTCACAGTACCTTGGCATCCTTACTGTATTTTGCAGTTCAGGCTTCCAGTGTCTTCATGGACCTCCCAGAGCTCAGTTTCTGTCAGCTGAAGATGGCAAATGCTGGAGGCGGGGGAAGGTCTTTGTTCCTTGGGTCATGCTTAGCTTGTTAGGCGCCGTATTGGGGTGATGCACCCCAGATGGCACTGCTGCGCACAATGGTGAGCCATAAACAAGGGTTCCACATCTTGACAAATGGGGTGTTCTGGAGGTCATAAGTTCCAATCTCGGTAAGGCAGACCTAGCCTTCCATTCTTCTGACACCGATAAACAGAGTAATATCATTTGGGTAATAGAAATACTTGCAAAACTGTTTTTATTGCGCAAATCCAATTTTAAATTACTGAGTCGCTGAAGGATCACAATGATTATTGACTTCAAATTTAGTTCATTTTCATTATCCAACTTAACCAAAAAAAATTTAAATGTAATTGTCACTATGAACAGTCGATAAAAACAACATACAGCCAATTTGTTATATTTAGTGTATTTTCTATAATGGCCCGGCAGCTGCAAAGTGCTGCCAGTCACCTGCTCTTTCAGCTCATTCCCGCCACCTGCTCTCCTCAGTCCTGCCTGCCCCACTCCCCATCCGGAGTTCAAATAAAATATATGTACTTATTTGCGCTCTGCATGACTTGTTTTAGTTTTATTGGCAAAGCCAGTTGATGTACATTTTAGAGGCAAGACCTATCCGCTTTGCCAATTTCTGTTTTCTTTTTTTAAAGCTACAGAATGACAACCGTCCGTAAAAAGTGGCGTTATTTTTCACCTAACTACATTCTTCGCAATATTACAATATGTTTCCCCTTGGTACTTCAGAGGGCCTGCTGTTTTGTTTTTGTACCAATGCACTAGGTCTCGCATTTTTGAGAGTTTTTTTGGCATTGTAAATGACAATGCCTTTTATGTATGTGTTTTGAAAAACCTGCAAGCGGTGCATAGTCATTGCTTACTAGAAGCAAGCCTAGCAGTAACTGCACCTCTTTTGCTGCCAGCCTTGCTTCTCGTAAGCAATGGCTATAAGTACAAAGTGCGTGTTTACGCACCGCTTGCAGGATTTCAAAACACATAAATAGAATGCATTGCCATTTACAATGCCAATAGCTCAAACTCTGGCAAATGCGAGACCTATTGCATTGCAAATGCTTGTTAGCACTGGCTGTTACCATGGTGAACATTTTAGAACATCGGGGCTCTTTCTTTAGTTGGAATAATAATTCCTAAATAAGCCTGTACATCTTGTGGTTGCCCCTGGGGGTGCTTTACGTGGCTTATCACGGAGGCACTGATGAGCACAATTCCCCATAATGTTCGGGAATTATGATGTTAGCTGAAGCAGGTAGATATAACCGAGCCGCTCATAAACATCACAGAACAAGAGAAGTTACATTTACAACTGCAGTGGAAACTAATTTCGGGAGTGGTACTGACGGCACCCCGGGGTTCTTCTGAGAAAATACTTTGAAGTGTATCTTTGTCCGTTTTCTATATTTACAATACTAGATCAGAAAGTATCGATTGCTTTCCAAATGTACTTCTGTAACTAATCTGGGATTTGTATGATGTTGTATTACATTTCTGGGTGTCTGTGGGATATGGAAGAAACTCCCCCAGGACCCTCCCTAGGGAGCGTTTCTTTACCCTTGAGGCCAGTCAGAGTTCAACTTTAATATCATAGTCACACATTCGTTTTACACTTCCTTCAGGTTACAAGAGCACTTTCGTTTCCGGTGCTTTGCAGCAGCTGTAAGATCTCATTACAGTTTCTAATTGCTCAAATGGGTGACATTTCTGATATTTATATGTTTTTCCTGGGCTTCTTGCTTGGTTTTGCTCGGGAGTAAAGTGTCACTCATAATCGTTTAATACCACTCATAATTGCACTGAAATTCTGAAAATGTAACACATAAGCAATCTGAAACCTGGTCAGATAGATGCACCGCCGCCCTCCTCAACCCCCCACCCCTCACAAAAACCCGCACCCCCTCCCTCAGACGGGGGCTCCTGGGGCACAGTGCAGGTCTCTCACCTCTCCAGACTTCAGTCCTCGAGTCGTGGTTCCGCTCCTCTCCCGAGGGAATGGGGGCTCCGCAGAGAACTGAGGCCGCGGGGGCTCAGGATGGAGGGTGGGGGGGGGGGAGACTCAGAGGTAGGTGCACAGAGGCTCCGGGGGTCCAGGGCAAAACTGGAGGGCAGGGGAGGCTCAGATGCAGCAGCACAGACTGGTCATAGGAGCACTGTGGATACACAAGCGCTTAGAAGCCGTGTACATGAAGCACTGGGTGAGCGCTGCCTGCGGGATGACTGAGCCACGGGTGAAGGACAGAACTGACCGAGGAGCTGCAGGGTCAAGAGACACCGCACAGAAAAGCCGGACCCAGAACTATCCCTTGGAAGATACCTGTCCTGTGCCTGAACTTTGTACTGCACGTGGAGCAGATAACAGAGTAGAGATGAAGAGCGGACTGGACGAAGAACTGACACTCCACGCATATCCCTTTTAAAGGTGGCTGCCCCACAGGACTCCAGGGGTCAGATGCAGCCCTTGAAAGCTTCTTCCGGCGCCATCTTGGAAAAGGACAAGTTACCCTTACAGTGAAAGATGCTGAGCCTTGCAGATAAACACAGCGCAGCGTCTGTATCTCTGATGCCTGCTCAGTGCTCACCTTCCATATGCAGTGGCACCGCCTCCCTCGGGCCCCTGCCTCGTTCTCCCTTCAGGCCCCAGTGTCCCCTCACCTCAGGGGCTGCTGCTGGGGTGCTTGTTTCTCCCAGGGCACAAGTCCTAAACAAGCATTTGCTATTCAATAGGTCTCGCATTTATGAGAGTTTGAGCTATTGGCATTGTAAATGGCAATGCCTTTTATTTATGTGTTATTTTTAAAACAGATAAATACAAGGCATTGCCATTTACAATGCCAATAGCTTAAACTCCTGCAAACGCTTGCTATAAAAATAAAAACAAGCATTGGCATAGCCAATAGGTCTCGCTTTTGGGACCTTATAAGTATTTAGTTATGCAGCACAATATCCTTGGTGCAACAACAACTGTTGCATGGCTAAACACTTATAAGGTCCCCAAGGCGAGACCTATTGGCTATGCCAATGCTTGTTGCTTATGATTGCTTGAAAGTGCGAGTATCAGAAGTCCATGGATCTGTCTTTTGGAAGCTCAGTATCATGGACTTTTAGACCTGGCAGGAGGAGTTGGTGATCAGAGCATGACGAGTCTGTGCTATGCTCTGCACAAGAGAAGAGAAACTTTACTTCGAAGTTCTCCTGGTGTAAACAAGTGCAAGACCGGACACGTTTCTTTTTGCATTGAGCTATAGCTTTCTTTCAAAGGCACCTGCCACTAGCCCTCGTTATGGGCACAACAAGCACACACAAGAGTAAACACAAACACAGATTCTTTGCATGCTATTATGACCAAGTCCATGATTGATTGACGACGCCATTTTGGTGCATTCAAAGTCTTTGCGTCCGAAGTTGTCAGGCATGTAATGGTGGACCATCCTCGGAGGCTGAGGTTCTGAAGTTAGAGTCAACTCTCAGGAAACCGCTCTTGGGTACAACAAGTCCAGGGTTGCTTACTTCAAATTGCAGGACTTTCTGGAGATGGCACGTGTTCCACGCTTAATATTATCCTATTGCTGCTGGTCACTTCTGAGACCCGGGGTTATTTTTCATCACCAGACTCTGACCTAGAGCGACAGAGAAAGGCAGAAAAAGGAGAAAGGAACAGAGAGGTAGGAAACCAGTGAGAAGGGAGAAACGGCGAATGAAAGAGAACCCTTAGTGTGATAGAGGAGTGTAGGATGCTGGAAGAAAGAGGCGTGAGATGGAACTCAAGACATCTAGCGGACTCCTGAGAAAAAATTTGGGCTCCCGCCCTTTTATTTTTTTCTTGCTTTATTGCACAAATTAAGCAGAGGATGTGTTGGCGCATAGATGACTCGAAACAACTTTGAAGGGCCGAGTAACTGGTGTGCTATATATAACCCGCGGTCTGCTGGTGTGAGAGCCTTCAAACGCGGCGACTTTCATTTTAAACGGGCGAGTCTGAATAACTTGTTTTAGTTTTTACGAGGCACTTTTACTAGCCCTTGTGAACAAATACAGACAGGGAGTTCTCAATTGTGCTGTTCATTCGGCGTGCCTCAATTAAGGCTTATTCAGAAACGGCGTGAACCTTATAATAATTCACGGCAAAACAGCAGTTGCATTTAGCGCCGTTAACCTTACACGCTGTTTGCGGTACCTTCTGCCGCCCCGTCGGTGCTCGTGACGTTACTAAGTAACTTACCTTGAATGGCGAAGTCCCATATCTAGCTAGGCTAGGCCTCTCTCTAGTCACTAAGCTGCGATGGCTCGCAAGACTCTGACCTCAACAAAGGCGCGCGGGGCCTGCCAGGGCCTCAGATGAGCCCACGGAGACGAATCTTACCTCCGAGATGGTGACTGGCTGACGACCGACCTGCTGTGGAGGACCATGGGGGACACGCATGTGGAGGAGCTGGTGCAGGCGTTCATGGCCAGCCCTCTGGTCAACTGGGTGAGTGAAGCTTGGAAGGCAGAGTTGTGGACAAGGTTTCAGACGGGGGCGAGACTCACACAGCGTTTACCTTGCGGGAGCGAGCAGCGGCGCCATTTGTTTCCAAAGTGCGAGCGCGATAATTGCTGCCCGCTCCCACAAGGTAAACGCCGTACATGCACGAGTGCCCATTGGAAACAGTGCAGAACATGCACGAGTTTCCCAAAAAGTCCGGAGTGATTCCAAGAGGTCTCTCCAAAGCAACGCTTGCGCGCTGCGTAGGCAAGACCTAAAAAGCATTAGGAGAGAGCTGTCCTGCCTGCAACAGCAGGCAGGACAGTAACAACACATGTAACAACACATGTAACAGGGGGGGTCGCCCGGTGTTTCTGGGCAAGTAAGTATGAATGTTAATCCCCCACAGAAGGAGTTGAGAGAAGCGAAGTGACTTAAACACTCAAAGGTGTTGGGCCTTAGAAAAACTTCCAGGGCCTTTATACCTCAAAGAGTCCTATTTTTTACATTCTGGTACTTGCATTCCTTGAAATTTAGTAGGATGTGCAATTCAGAGAATTACACTAAACAATGATTAAGGAAAACAGATATCTAAAAGTTAGAAAAGTAAAGTAAAAGGCATGTGGATGCATAACTAACACCTCTAGGTCACAAAGCAAGGCTCTAAGGGGAACAGCGTGAGGTCCCTGCACTGACAAAGTACTGCTATGAACTGCTGAGCTCCCAGCCCCTCAACACCACCCCTCTGGATTAATGTTGTCTGAAAAAACGTACCAACTCGAGGGAAGTGCACGGTGTAAACTGCACAGCGTGTCTGTGGAATAAAGACACACTGCTCCAGGGAGGTGCCCGGGCAGTGCAGGAAGTTCGGATGAAATGTGCGGCGCTGGCTCTTGGTACCACAGACACCTCTGTCCAGCGCCCAAAAATAGGCGGCTGAGAGGCGTGAAGTGTCACAATATGGGCCTGAGTCATGTTCACAAGAAGGGCCGGTGATTAAACAAACATTTGCAATGCAATAGGTCTCGCATTCACTTGAGTTTGAGCTATTGGCATTGGAAATGGCAATGCCTTTTATTTATGTTTTGGGTTTTAAAACATAAATAAAAGGCATTGTCATTTACAATACTTATTTCAAATGCTTGTTTCTTATTGTCTCCATTTTTACCCTTCCACTCCCTGCCGAAAAACATGTAGAGCAGCTAATTTTCTCAACAGAATAAAATGTCCATTGATCAGTCACTTACAATTACAAATCCATGCATATTTGGATTTATTAATAGGCGTGAAATTGCAATCACATATTTCTATGAAGATAAAGTATAAGCTCACTGCATATTTAAAAATCTGCATGTTTTCAGCCATATACATTCTCAATAGTTAAATATAGGCACAAAAAATAGCTGGGATACAAGAATGTTTTTTTATTGTTCTTGCAATGGAGCATATGGCGAGTACACAGCCAAGCCAAAGTTGCAAGTCTTTGAGTGTCAAACTATGCTATTTGGTATTTTCAGACTCCGTGCGATCAAAAGCACTAAAGGTTGATGGTCTGATCATACGTAGAACGTGCACAGCAAACAACAAAAGTTTAAACTCTTCTGGGGACCATCTTTATTTAAGATATGCAAAAACGACTAACTTCGATTCCCCAGCTCCCCTCCGCCAAATATTATTTCATGCTGCTTCAATTATGCTCGGCAGAACTTCACTAATGTATATCCCTCTCTTTCTGGCATGAAGTCCGGAGTAGGTGGGGATGGATGAGCTGCCAAAACATTACTGTGTTGTACGAACTAAATACGTTTTCCAGTGTATGGCCTGTTCCTGGCTTCCTGACTTATTTAACAAAGACGATTCTTTTAAACACATCTCAACGCACAGCAACATTGTCTTATCCGTATACATAATGTGAAT
Organism: Calotriton arnoldi; assembly: GCA_963921515.1. Lineage (NCBI taxonomy): Eukaryota > Metazoa > Chordata > Amphibia > Caudata > Salamandridae > Calotriton > Calotriton arnoldi. Next base: position 52,385 of record CAWUFW010021667.1, read on the forward strand.
TTTGACAATGGTAGGCAACAGAGAACAAATAGCAACAAGTCTATAAACGCACAAACGTATGGTATTAATGTAAATGCACACAATGAGCACTCTAAATATTTCTTAAAATGTAAATAATGAAATAACCAAAATACTGAAATAAACTATACAGAATTCCTTTTAACAAGCCTGCAAATTTAGAGCAGACAGTAAATGTTTTCAAAGAGAAACTCTTGCTACTCACATGAACTGGATGTACCAATGCTTATTTCGGTGACCATACCTCTGTATTTCTTGATGCAGCAATTTAAAATATTTACTACCAGGCAGTACCAAATTTTGGAGTTTAAGTGCCTTAACAGCTCTATGAAATATGATCAGCTGCTGCATAGTGGAACTACGCAGCATGCACTGAAGCTTGGCCACCAGCATGGTTTCGGAGATGCAATCCCTCCCAACTCCACACTCACTGGCCTTGCTTGCCATCCCTCCCTTCCAATGAGGCACAAATAACGGGAATACAGTAAAACACCGCAATCAAGTCACACAACGTGCGGCGGCATTGGCGGCAGCAAAATTGAGACCAGGGCACGGACTTCACTGTGTGATACCCGATCTGGCAGCTGTGTTAATAACCGAGGGACTGCTCCGTCCTGGTTTAGGGCCACCTCGCAGCAAGTGATCGCATTTCTCATTGTTAGCATAACTGAAGATGAACGTGTCTTACAGCAAACTTCTGAACTACGCTGCTCAGCTGCGGCACCGCTGTCTCCCATGTTAACAAACGTTAGCAGCTCACAGGCACATCTCACATTCATGGCGTGCAAGAGTGCGTGATGTATTTTTTTAGGTCTCGCCTACGCAGCGCGCATGCGCTGCATAGGAGGAGACCTCTTGTAACCGATTCGGTTTTGAGGGCAAAAACGTGCATGCATTGCATTGCTTTGAATGGTAACGCGTGCACGTTTAGCGATTCCCTTGCGGGAGCGAGCTTTGGCGACATCTGTTTGTAATTAACTTGCAAACAGATGGTGCCCCATGCTCGCTGCCACAAGGGAAACGCTTTGTGGGTCTGTTTGCTCTGCATGCACGAGTACTCTTGCGGCCGGGGGGCCACGCTTGTTCTTCCTTGAGGCTATTGAAACACTTTGACTGATATTACACATGGTAACCACTAGATGGCATTCGTCCCGTAATATGGTCCACCGGCTGCTCACTGCAAATTGGCAACAGCTTTGAGCCAGAGTTACAGCTGCCAAGGGGCGCCTTTAAGCTGTCATTCATTTCTGTAGCGGAAACTGAATGATAGGTCTCGTGGCATTCCTAAAAGTGGCGGGGCACGCACCGAGCAGAGAAATTCTGTGTCCCCATTGTTTTTTTTTTTACATTGAGTTTCAAACATGTCATGTGTCAGCCTAAAAATCGTAAAGGCACAAACGCGCGCCCTCTTAGTCACATGGTGTTTGGTTGGCAGGTCTGTGCATTTGCATTCTGCTGGTCCTCGCCGTACAGACATAAGCATGGAGTGGGGCGGGTGGGCTCGAGCGCAGCCGTGCTGCGGGGCACACATGGGGGTAGGAGTGCGGCCACAACAGGGCTCAGCGGGGTGGAGACTGCTGCGGTCGTTTGCACTGGACAGGGGGTCACGTAGTGAGGGCCGGACCGGGAGGGCGTGGGCCTTCTGTCTTCTGGGGTCGATAGGGTGGCTGCCATTCAATAGCATGGCAGTGGCGCCTGTTTGCATCGCTTGGAAGCGCCAAATGTGTGGGAACTCTGGGCGAATTCCAGGGGGCTGGTGAGTGGCCTGACCATTCACAGCGCTTCGTTGTCATGCCTGATGTGCTTGGTGTGAGCTTGTGCCCGCATGCAGCATTGTGGGTCGTTGGTGTCCCTGCAGTGCCGTTTCATGGGCGCAGTGTGGTGCACTGTATGCAAGGTGAGAGTTCACGTGGTTTTGTTGGGATGCTGTGGTTTCCCGACCATGAGTGGTGCAGGCCCCTTGGTGGCACCACTTGTGGTCAGGCATTTGTCGGGTGTCATGTGTTGGGCTCTTTGTGCCTGGGATCTCTTCCGGTTCACTGTGGGTGGTGCTGCTCATCACATGGAGGCCTGTCCTGTTGGCTTTGCCAATGCTTTGGGGATTGGAGGCAATGCGCTTGGGGATTGGATGTGACTGGTGACTCTGTGGCTAAGTGTACTTTCACATGTAGAGGAGTGTCTCGTGCATTCCGATGAAGGCATTTTTTTTGTTGCAGTTTTATATAGCGCAAACTCCACCCGAAGGTTTCGGAGCGCTATACATAAGCACCAGTTACATTACAAAAGGAGCATTTATTTTGTTAGGCACGTGGAGATTTAGTAATTTGCCCAAAATCACAGGATGTTGAGCTGACGCCGAGACTCGAACACCGTTCCCAGTTTCAAGGTCGGCCGTTCCAGCCATTAAGCCACATCCTCTCTTGGAGGGAAGGAAGAAAGTTACACAAAACTGCAGACAGAATGAGGCCAGGAATACTTTTTTATGTATATTTTAAAAAATTGCTGCCAATACATTTTGCAGACAGCTGCGGTGTTGGCAGTTCACCGCGGCTCACGGCGCTCTTAATGGGGGGGGTTTGATTGTGAAGATTTTACAAATGTCATGAAAACGCGTTTTTGTTCAGTGCTGAAAACAAATGTACCCCATGAACCCATAATTTGAGGACGATGGCATAAGGGAGCGGAGTGATGAGGGAGGAGTCCAGAAGAGCAGCATGAGTGAATTACAGACACCCTATGCGTTATTTTTGTTTATATTTTTACATATTCTGCCCCCAAGTGGCAACGGCAGCATGTGATGGCCACGCTCTTCTGGCTTCCTTACTCGGTATTTAACAGACTGCACTTTCAGCTAGCTTTGGAGGTAAAGGCACCTGCTGCTGAGGTCCATGTGCATCCAGCAGGGCTCAGGGTGTGACGCTGCTGAGATAACTCTGGTAATTTTGCATTTGTTGGAGAGATCGGTGTGCATTCGCTGGTAACGGGTCTAAATCATCATAAAATAGCTCAGAGGGTTAATGTACCTTCTGCAGAGTTCTAGGTTTCAGCCACTTATTTTAATATTCTGTTACGTAGTTTGGTGGGCTAATGATTTTCTTGCAGGGGTCCTTGCAGGGGTCCTTAATGAAATCACCTAGACATGTTCGCACTTTAAAGGACTCCGTGTAGCTACGAAGGCATACGTTTTAACTCAATATTTTGCTATTGTAAGATTGTTAATATGGCTTTTAATGGGTAGTGATAAATACTTTTTAAGTGCCAAAAAATTCATTTTGTATCACCTGTTCTATAGACGATTATACATAATGTACTTGAATACACACTTACTGAAATACATATCTGGCATTTTTAGAGAGCATGGATAGATGTTATGTCTTACACAGATACACAAGTTGAGAAAAAAAACAGAATTTCTGTAAATCTCAGCAATTTGTGAATTTACACTGCAAGGGAATTCTATTTCCCTTGCTAGGCTGCTGGGTGCGGTGACCAGGTATGATATTCCAGCTCTTCTGTCATTGACCTCTAGCTGTTCCCATCCTGGAAGCCACTGCAACTCTAAATTAATTGGATTGTCTGTGAAGTGAGGTTTCATGCAGCCAGCCATGTTCGAAAGCAAAATGTGCCCTTTCCAGATCCCCAGAGAAGCACACTGAATGTGCATGGGTGCCGCTACTGGTGCCAGTCACCACCTCCGCACCAGCACAGCATCATCACCGCATAAGCACAGCACCGCCTCCGCATCAGTGCACCACCACCTCAGCAGCAACTCGGCACCAGCACAGCCCCACTTCAACATTAGCGCAGCACCACCTGAGCACCAGTGCAGCATCACCCCAGCACCAGTGCAGCATCAGTCAGCACCATCGCAGCATCAGCACAGCACCACCCCAGCACCAGCACAGCACCACTTCAGCACCAGTCAGTGTCACTCAGCACCATTTCAGCAGCACCACTGCAGCACCAACAGAGCATCACTCAGCAGCACCTGAGCACCGCCACAACACCAGCACAGCCCCACCTCAGCACCAGCACAGCCCCACCTCCCTACCAGTGCAGCAGCACCACCTCACTACCAGTGCAGCAGCACCACCTCAGCATCAGTGCAGCAGCACCACTTCAGCATCAATGAAGCAGCACCACCTCAGCATCAGTGCATCACTCGGCGCCACCACAGCACCGCTTACCAACACTTCAGCACCAGTGCAGCATCTCCTCAGCATCTCTCAGCACTACCACTTCACCACCTCAGCATCCGCACAGCACCATCTCAGCATTGGCACAGCACAACCTCCACATTGGTGCACCTCCACCAGTGCAGCACCAGCGGAATCCCACCACAGCATCAGGGCAGCACCACCTCAGTAGCAAATCAGCACCAACATAGCACCACTTCAGCACCAGTGCACCATCACCTCAGCACCAGTGCAGCATCACCTCAGCATCAGTGCAGCATCACCTGAGAACCACCAAAGCATCACTCAGCACCACCACCTCAGCCCCTGCGCAGCAGCACCTCAGCCCCAGCGCAGCAGCACCTCCGCCCCAGCGCAGTAGCACCAGTACAGCACCCTGTCAGCACCAGTCAGCACCAGTACAGCACCACCTCTGCACCAGTGCAGCATCAACTCAGCTCCAGTGCAGCATCAACTCAACATCACCTGAGAACCAGCAAAGCATCACTCAGCACCACCAACTCAGCTCCAGAGCAGCAGCACCTCAGCACCAGTACAGCACCAGTTCAGCACCACCTCTGCACCAGTGCAGCACCATAACCTCAGCATCATCAAGCATTGGCATAGCCAATAGGTCTCGCCTTTGGGACCTTATAAGTGTTTAGCCTTGCAACACTTGATGTTGTTGCACCAAGGATATTGTGCTGGATAACTAAACACTTATAAGGTCCCAAAGGCGAGACCTATTGGCTATGCCAATGCTTGTTTAATTGAGCTGCAGACATATCCTGGCCAGGCTGCTTGAACCTAGTCCGCCCCTGGCTGCAATCATCCACAAAATAAATGCAGGGCTTTCTTAGCATGATTGCTTAGACTTGCTTGCTTCAGGTTTTGGAGCAAATGTTCAAGGCGCTTACTGACTGCTTGTACAACAAGCATTTGCAATCCAATAGGACTCGCATTTACGCGAGACCCATTGCATTGCAAACGCAGGGGAGGGGGGGGATTAGAGAACGCACAGACAGCGGGAGTGCAGGGGAGTGAGGGGCGAGAGAGCACGGACAGCGGAAGGGGGAAAGCGAGAAGAGATTTACGGTTAAAAAGACACGAGCAGTGCGGACAGGGCAGTAACGGAGGGCCCGGGGGCTGCGGTTCAAGGCACAGAGGACATTCAGTGGGGCGCGCATGTGCTGCCTATGCGAGAGTAAGACCTAAAAAACAACGAAGTAGTCCCTACATTAAAAGATACCGCCCTGCAGCGTAAGTTTACTGTAGTTGGTCGATGCTGCTTCCTGCAGAAACGGAAGTGACGGATGGGACCACCAGCCAACAATGAGCGAGATAAGAAAAGCAATGTCAGATTTCACCAATGGCAAGCGACAAAACAAAGAGAAACTCAATGGGTGGAGTTTCACTAGTAATACTGATTACTTGATGCCTCGGAGAGGCAGCGCATGTGCTGCCTGTGCGAGACCTAAAAAGGAAGGTCGGTGCGGGGTTAACTTCTGAAAGGACGGGCTGTGCTAAGAAGCTTAAAACGGGACAGCAGCAACAGGTTCAGTGGTGGGGGCTGGGCCTTAGTGGCATCTGGCACAATGTGGCATGGAATAAATCAGGTTCATGCAACACCAAACAGAGGGTGGGCACTAGAGAGTAAGTGACAGAGGATCTCAGACAGTGCGGCACGGTAAGGGGCAGTGTTTGGAAATGGTCGAGAAAATTAAAATAACAAAATTGGAAATGTATAATCATGCACCATTTGCATGCCAATACATTTCATAACTTTGATGGTGTACTATACACTACAAGGACTCTATGGCTCGGAATTGAGGTATGGAATTTGCTAGACAAAAATGTGTTTTTACATAGCGCTTCATATTGTATTTCTTCCGTTTCTGCGCGCTGTAATAGGCTTCAGTCTAAGCACATTAAGTAAGAGGCGTTACTTTTACTCTATGTTTAGCACCCAATTTCCCACCATCCTTTGGAACTGGGGCTCACTGGACCATCATGCAAACTAAAATGTATGTGTTTTCAATATTTCTGCCTGGGCAAACCTGAATAAAAGTCATATTCATGGGCATAACTCTTGATAATTGGAAAACACGCTTCCTTGCTTAAGGTAAAATGAAAAAATATTTGAGCCCAAAACGTCAATGGGATACGTGTGCGCATTCCATAACAAACATTTTTTTTTTTTTATTTAAAAAAAAGAGGGAGCAAACACAGCAAAATATGTCGATTTAATATCAAGGGTTGGAGAAGCACTAGTCGGGGGCTATTAAAATGCCACTGGCTCTCGGCGCGCCTGCACAATAAATGCACAACAAGAGTACACAAACTATTTTATTTTATACAAATGTTACAGTGATAATGAAAACAAAATGAGGGCCGCTGAATAGCTCGGAACAGTACAGTTACTTCGTTTCATGAATTCAAAAGTGTCAAATCGCATTCCATATAACTTCCTGTCCTGCCATCAGTTCTATAACACGCTTGGATAACTGGATATTTAAACATACAGTATATTTAGAGCAAGAGGGGGACGGGGGGGCATTCTGGAACAATAATGAGGTCAATTATTGTACATGTCACCAGGACCTCGATACAGCTTACCTCGACTATAATACACGCCACAATCAGCATTTTTATATCACATATTTTAGGCACAGTTAACATGTAAAGAAACTTTATATATCTTTTATCGAGGTGGGAAATGTCTATTAAAATAGGTAGGTTAATAACCAAACTTATTAACTGTTTTTTTGTAGTGAACAATATACAAATGTTACATTATGTTCTATGAAATGCTGGGATAGTAGTGAAGACGCTTTGACTTGTAAGTGCTTCTCTGTCGTTCTGCAGCTGCTCTCTGCATTGTTCCGCTGACAAAGAAGGTTTTTCATGGAGATAATGTTAATTAAATTACTATTTAAATGCATTGTCATACTTACAGACTAATTAGCTGGCGAGATGGAAATCGTACCAAGGAACCTGAGTGCAGTACGAATTTACAAGAAGGATATCACTCAAACGTGTTCATCGATGTGAAATATGGGTTTTGAAAACATTCAATGCTTGAGCGTGCGTGGGCAAATTAAAAAAAAATTGTTTATGTATTTCTATGGTACGGACCTAGTGCCTGAGAGGCCAAGAGGCTGGAATCTCTTTGCAAACCTGCGGATTACAGGAATATCGACTGATTACTACAAAGGTAATACGAATAAAATATCTACTGCTTGGATATAGAAGCAGGGTCAAATGTGTGGCAATCAGTCAGCATTGACTAAATGTACGTGCATCCCACCCAGAGACCTCTGCTGAGTGTAGTTAGTTATAGTGCATTTTTCCAGAGCACCTACCCAGTGGATGCTGCTACAAGCTTCTCACATAGATCTGTTTTCCATTATTGCCCCTCTATTCTCCTGGCTCGCGGGTGCGCAGTGCCTGGAAGGCTTGCAGTTTTCGCCTCGAAGCGCTGTGCCCTGATGTCGCCGTGATGTCTTATGGTGCAGCTGATAATCTGTTTAAAGGCAGCTGAAGTCTCCAGACCCGCTCCCAACTTTCATTTTCCTGGTATAAATCAATGTGAAGCGAGTTAAGTGGTTCTGTGCGCTGAGGAGGTGCACAGAACAACTTACCTCACTTCACATTGATTGATACCAGGAAAATGAAACTTGCACCGCCGGCCCCACAGAATCCCCTGATCCAGTGGCGTACCAACAACAGATATACAACTACCATATACTCACCAGGGCCCATAAACACACACAATTGAGTAAACCGCCGGAGTCAAAGTCTTTTTTATATGTGTAATCATAGAATCAGGATCAGTCATTCATTATTCCTAACTAACCCTTCACTGATCAAAAAGTTATTATCTCAGAACCATCTCAGAACCGAGAGCCCAGAATACCAGACAAATAGAATTAAATAGCAGGATGAAATTGAGATCAGAGGGGAGATCCAGAGCAACTGATTCATAGGGTGGGAAGAGAAGAACAAGGTGGGACAATTCCTAAAATCAGACAAGCCGGGGCCTGCCATGAGTATGGGAAACCATTGTGCACCTGGGGAGTTGGTTCAGCAGAGAGGAGAGAAACAGAAGAGGACATGTCAAGTGGTTGAACAAGCAGCAACCGCCCACTCTGACAAACTCTGCTGGTGCAATGGTGCGCTGGTCATGCTTGTGGAGGGTGTGGAGGGCTGGACCACTTGGAAGGTTGTGCCCTGGGCAATTGCCCACTCTGTCCATGTCTTAAAATGCTTCTGCATTCGAACCAAGGCGGAACCAGTGATCTGGCTCATCCCTAAGTGCCAAAGTCCCATCAGAATCTTTAAAATATTTGGGATGTAAATTACACAAGCAAAATGGAAGAACATGATAAAGATTTAAAAATGTAAGAAGTGTTTCTTTAACATATGGTAGCGTTTTCCCCTTAATATACAAGTGGACCCCAGATTGAACCAGAAAATCAGTTACAGAGCCCAGTTACAGAACGCTTGCAGCAATCAGCACAAGATACCCCTGGGGGAGTACCACCTCACAGGCACAAAGACAGTCACAAACCACCAAGGCACCAGTTCCACAAATATGTAGTGAGCAAGGGCAGGTTTCTCTTGGCAACCCCACACTTTCCACCCAGGGCGGACATAACTTAATGTCCGGGTGTCAGACCACAGACCACTCCAATGATAATGAGGCAGGCTCTCAAGACAACAGCACAATGCTTAAAGGCGCCACCAGCCCTTGCAGTAAGTGAGGCTCCACTTCAATAGCATCTGCACACTCCAGGCTCCACTTCAATAGCATCTGCACACTCCAGCGTTATAACATCCAGGGTATGACGCACTGAGCCACCACTGGTCAAAACAGCCTCCCCTCTATCCCAATGGGAGGCAGCACACTCTCTCAGCAGAATCTCTTGGGGCGCGGGCACTATCAGGCATCCAGCCCAGCCGCTGCTACCTGCAACCGTGGAAGCAGGCAACCCTGCAATGCCACTGCTGTCCACTTCAGCTCTAGTGGAGACCACTTCAAACCCTCACAGCAGCCTCAAGGGCCTCCAATGGATCCAAGCCACACTCATTATGGTGGTACAGGGTGCAGTCACCGCATCACAGCCCAGTTTCAGTGGGTGGCTAGCAGCACTCCACGGTCACCTAATGACACAGGAATACCACCCGCAAATTCAGCAGGCTCCTCTGCCCCAGCTGGCCACGCTTGCTATCCCCGTAGTCCGGGATACCCGCTCATGGCACAGCCCCAGGGAGGGCCCAGTCACGCACAATGCAGCCACACAAGCAGCAACCACAGGATCCCTTCATGGGCAGTGCTTCTTCCCTGCCCACAGACAGCCAAAAACAGCTCCAGGCAACCGCCGCACTGCTCACTCTTCGTGTCTCTGCAGGTAACTTGGAAGCTCCAGGGCATAAGGATTCGTAAGGATAAAGGAGGGACTTGCCAGGAGCGGCGAGCTCTACGTTCTGTTGGCAATCTTGCCAGGCAACGCCCCAAAGTTGAATTTAAATTAATTTTTAAGTGGGTTGACACGCAATATGCTGTTAGTGTGCCAAGATCATCAGCACACTTTAAACAAGGTATGCGGGTCACTCCTATTTTTTGGGAGGAGGAATTTGAATTATTTAAAATTGTGGGAAGATCTGGCACATATAAGCTTAAAAAGAATCAGGGCTAACACACATCCTTGATACAAGCAAATGCTTATTGCTATCTTTTTGGTTAAGCATAGGAATGGGCAAATAATTCCACGCCGCCAGTGGAGTTCACAGAGTTTTACCCACTCCGAGCGGAGTTCCACAAAACTCTGCGAAGCGACGCGCAGCAGAGTTTTTATTTTGCGTGGCTCCTCAATGTTAAGTTGGTGAGCACAAGTGAGAAAAACTGTGCAGTAGACCTCCTCCCCATAAGATTTCTCAACACGGGCAGTCGCAGCAGGTCACAACTACTCGCATTGAGAAATGTGCTGCTCGCCTGGAGGAAACCACCGCTTTAGTAGAATTTCTACTTGAGCGGAAGAACGAAGGGTGTCCTCTGGCATGACGCATAGGGCTATTTACACTGATTTTACATCCTGGGACAAACTCCCGGCACTAAAAACCAGCACGACATACCGCACCCCACTGCTCGTGGAACTCCGCATAGCATGATGGAGTTCCCTCAGGCCTAGTTAAGCAGCCCCATTGATTCATTTCCACCCGGGTCCAATTTGAAGTATGCAATGCTTGAATTAAGGACAATATACAACTCAAGAAATTCCAGGTGAGTAATTTGCCTCATAGACTCCCTCTATCCATATGCCAAAGGCAATACAGAAGTCCACGAAGCAAGGACGCAGTCCCTGATTTATTTTTAGAGACTTTTTTTTATTGTAGCCCACGGGGCAAAACAATGAACATTAGTGCAGTGTCCTGCCTGAAAGCCACCCTGTTCGATGAGTAGAAGATTTTTTTCTGTAACCCAAACCTCAACACTTTTAATCAGTATTTGTGTCAAAGATTTTCGCCAACACATTTAAAAGACCAATTAACTTGTAATTTGCAGTGACTCTACCTTTCTTCAGCAATGGTTTTATTACCGAGCCCCTCTATGCCTCAGGGCTAATATTGGTTTCTACTATCCATCTATGTAGAAACTCCAAGTTTTCTGCCCACCACTCAACATTAATTTGTAGGACAATTGCTTGAATATTATCAGGTGGTTGAGGCTGTTCAGGAGTCGCTAAAACAGGTTTTAGGGAAAAGAGAGCGTTAAGATATTGAAGAGGAGGAGTTTTTCTCTGTGTCTGACGAGGATGTCACAAATAGAGGACCTGGAGGTAAATTTGTCAGGAAAAAAAAGACATATGGATGATTCATCCCAAAATAGAGGGTGCCCTAGCAGCTCGCAAAGGATTGGTGTCCGAAGCGGCACACAAGTGGTCAGTTTCACACTGAGAGAGATGAAGGATTCAGGGATGAATCAGATGTGAGAGGAGACAGAGCTAGTGAGGAGCTAGATAAATATAGTCTTGATTTGGAATATAAAGACGGATTAGATGAGGAAAGAGATATGGGCAGTAAGCCAAAGATTAAGGATTCATTGACAATGGTAGATCCTTTCGGGGAAAAATTGTTTGACCCTAAAGAAATATGGCATCCCAGAGGCAAGGACTGGTGGCCCATGGAACATGTGGCTGAGTATATAAGGGCAAGATTGTGTAAATCATTGGAGAAGGAGTACGCAGTGTTATGAGGGCTGAGTGTTCAAGGACCGTCCGTCATTGATGAAATGGTGACCATAACTCCAAATATGGATCCCGATTTGTTAACATACAATTTCACATTGGGTAAGGGTCCCAGGAAGGGGTTAGAAAAATCCCTCAAGATCTGTCAAGACAAATTACTGGATGTCTTAGGACTTCTGGCAAATAAATTTGATTCAGTGGAAGAGGCATTCCTTAATGGTTCAGAGATTCACTTAACCTTGTTAAGAGGATAGTGCCAGAGGGCAATCTGTTTTTTAGGGAATGCGTACACAGGCCTTTTGGCAGAAAGATGCAAAACTTTTCTCATGAGGATTAACAAAAAATTGAGTGAACTTGCTAAAAAAGTGTCATCAGAGGATGCGAAGGGATTACTTTTTGGAGATGGTTTAGTGCGATATTTAACAAAGAATGTTGAGACATTCACAAGTTTGGATAAGGCGCAGTATTCCATGCGCAGGGTATTCTCAAGTGGAAGTTTTTATGGCAGGGCCGGTAGGAGAGGGCATCCAATTTGCTGCACAGGTTCTAGAACCCAATATCACAACACTTCAGGCCAAGGTTTTGGAACATACAGGGGAAATTCTGGCGGTGGACAATTCTACACGCAGAAAGGCTGAAGCCAAGGAAGAAGAGGTAATTGAGGAAGAGGACAATCCCTTAATCAGAGTCAGGTACAAGGTGAGTACGAAGACAACTTCTGGTTCTAGCCTTTCAAGTGTGGGAAGAAGGTTGAGATATTTCAAGTTTCAGTGGGAGTTGAGGGATTTATTACAAGACAAGGATTGGATGGTGAAAATAGATCTGAAAGACCCATATTTCAGAGTACGAATAGCGGAGGAAAGAGAAAGATACTTACAGGTCAGGTGGAGAGGGCAGCTGTATCAGTTTCAAAGCCTTCCTTTCAGTTTGTCAGCAGCTCCATGGTGCTTCGCAAAGGTGATGCGTCCAGTGGTAGGCTTCTTCAGAGAAAGGGGAATATGAATGATTGTTTATTTAGATGACATGCTGATAATGAACCAAGAGTTGGAAGAGTTGCACAGAGATTTGGAGCTGGTTGTAAGTTTATTACAGAGTTTGGGATCTGTCATAAATTGGGACAAATCTGTTATGGTGCTGACTCAATTGATGGAATTTCTAAGTTTTATAGTGGACTCAATGGTAAGTCAGTTACGGTTGCCAGAAAAGAAGGTGAAGAAAATAATGCAGGAAGTGAGTTCTATGTCAAGGAAGGACACAGTGGAATTGACAGAATTGGCTTGAGTGATAGGTTTATTGTCTTCTTCAATACAAGGGTATTTTCAGGTCCTTTGCATTACAGGGCCCTTCAAAAGTTGAATACCTTTGGTCTGGCAAAAGATTTATTGTACGGAGACTCAGTTTGTCTGGACAGAGAGGCAAGACAAAAGTTAATGTGGTGAAAGGAGAATTTGGAGGTTTGGAATGAAAAGGCGATGTTTGGAACAAAGCCAGAGTTTGTGTTGGGGACCGATGCATGCAGTTATGGAAGGGGAGCGTCCTGTTTGGGTCAGAAGACAGGAGGAGTGTGGCCAATGATGGAAAGGAGAGAACATATTGTCTGGAAATGATGGCAGGGTTGTTAGCCATTCAAAGTTTCAGGAGGAATTTGAAGAACAGTTTGGTGCTTTTAAAGATTGACACTGTCACAGCTGTGACATACATAAACAACTTGGGTGGAAGCAGATCGAAGAAGTTGTCGGAGTTGGCAAAGGAGATGTGGGAGTTTTGTTTGGAACACAAAATAGATCTCAGAGCAGAATAACTTCCAGGGAAGCAGAATGTGGTGGTGGATTTGAATTCCAGGAATGTGATTGATTACAGCGACTGGAAATTGAAAGAGGAGGTTTTACAGAGTATTGTGACAGTAATGAGTGCTCTGGATGGGGATCTATTGGCTTCCAGGCTGACATGTCAATTGACAATGGATGTGAGTTGGAGGCCAAACCCAGGGGCTGTAGCATTAGATGCTTTTCTGCAAGATTGGAGGAGAGTTTAGGGTTCTGCCTTTCCCCCTTTTTGGATGATGCAGAGAGTGCTGGTTCACGCAAAGAGGCAGAATTGTCAGTTAATTTTAGTGACACCTTTTTGAAAGACTCAGTCTTGGTTCCCGTCTGTGATGGAGTTAGCTGTGGAACAACCATATTTGATAACGTCCTTTAGGGGCTTGTTGTCGGGCATAGAAGGAGACTAACATCCCTTGGTGGAGTCGGGTTTTCTCAACCTACTAGTCTGGAAGATATCAGGTGTTCCAGGGGATGCACAGGACTTTCAGAGTCAGCTTCAAGTCTGCTCAATGAATCATGGGCTCCAGGGACCAGGAAGAGGTACAGAGGAGTTTCGAAAGTGTGGTTACATTGGTGCGTGCAGAGGGGTTTGTGTCCCATGGAGGCAGATGATGTAGAGGTGGCTAATTTTTTAGCAGAGTTATTCGAGAAGGGAATGTCTTACAGAGCATTACATTGTTACAGGTCAGCTGTAGCAGCAGGGCATTCCTTAATTCAGGGTGTTTCTGTAGGTAAAAGCCCGTTGGTCTGTAGAGTAATGAAGGGGATTCACTTAAGGAGACCACCTAAAGCAAACTATCAGACTCAACGGGATGTAGATTTGGTGCTACGTTTGTTTGAAGGCTGGCCAAGCAACAAATATCTAGAAGTAAGGGAGTTGGCTTAGAAATTGGCCACCTTATTAGGTCTTATTTCTTTTAGGAGCATTTCAGATGTTAGGGCGTTGGAAGTGTCTCATAGATTTTTTTCAGCCAGATGGTGTAGTTTTTGATTTGTGCAAACGGGCAAAGACAATGTCTAGTTTGATATCTTTATCCAAGATTTGACGAATCTCCAAAACTTTGTGTAGTACAGTATCTGAAGGAATATCAATGTAGGATGTTGGATAAGAGGAATGCAGGGGTGGATAAACTGTTGATTTCTTATCTGAAGCCCTTTAAGGCAGTGTCAAAATGCTACAATTGCAAGGTGGGTAAAGGAGACCATTAAGGAGGCAGGAGTGGACGTATCTATGTTTTCAGCTCATTCGGTCAGAGGGGCAGTGGCAAGAAAGGCTTGTATGATGGGTGGTCGATTGGATGGCATTTTAGAAGCAGCAGATTGGACATCTGCAGAGACTTTTAGGGAATTTTATTTTCGAGGTGTAGAACATGTTTCAAAATGTGTTTCGAAGAACTTTGAACATGCATAATGATAGCCTCCTGTCTTGACATAAAATGACAATTCTTATGCATTTACTGAATAAAGAATCAAGATTTTATTAAAGACAAGGAGGCTAGCATTATCCCACCCTCCCTTCCCTTCTTAGGGATGAGGGGGAGAAAGTATTTGGTAATTGTTTTCTCAGTTGAAGATAAGAGTTGCTTAATATTTTTGGTTAAAGGAAATGTGGTGATATGCTTTTCTCTTAAAAATGATGTTTTTGTCAACAGATAACTAGAAGAGGAACGAGAAGAGTAGAATGCTGTGATACTAGAGGAGTATTTCATCGAAGGACAAACAAAAGAGGAGGAAGATGGAGGATGGACAGTATATGTTGGGACTGAACATTCTTTTCATATTGTGATGTTTTAAGGTTGTATTTGAGAGCTTTTAATGGTTTGCTGCTCAGAAGTGGTGTATAAAAGGTTATGCATAATGCTAACCTCCTTGTCTTTAATAAAATCTTGATTCTTTATTCAGTAAACCTATAAGAATCGTCCTTCTATAACGTAGCAGTATGCTCTTCACAGCAAACCGTTTCTCACTGATAAGGTTTCTCACCAGTATGGGTTCTCTGATGCCTCAACAGTCTCTGGCTCAGTGAAACTTTTCCCACATTCCAGACACTGGTAGGACATATCCTCAGAACAAACATTTTGATGCCTGTGTAGCAAAGAGCCTATAGTGCAGCTTTTCTCACATTATGTACACTGCTATGTCTCCCATATACGCATTCTATGGTAATACACCTGATTTCTTTGGTGAGTCAAGCTCTTTTAAACCTCTTTACAATGGTATGGTTTCTCCAGAGTATGGATATTCTGACGCCTGACCAAATTTGACATTAGAATGAAAATGATGAGACACTCTGAGCACCTCTATGCTTCAGTCACATATGGATCATCTGATGCATGTACAGATATGAGCTCTGAGTGAGGCTTTGCTCCGACTCTGTACACAAATATGGTTTATCGCCAGAACACAACCAGTGAGGTACATATAGATGCAAGCTTTAAGTAAATACTTCTCACTCCGTAGACTGATAAAGA
Organism: Calotriton arnoldi; assembly: GCA_963921515.1. Lineage (NCBI taxonomy): Eukaryota > Metazoa > Chordata > Amphibia > Caudata > Salamandridae > Calotriton > Calotriton arnoldi. Next base: position 68,119 of record CAWUFW010021667.1, read on the forward strand.
TTATTCATGGTATGGAGCTTCAAACAACCCATAAAGATGAGCTCTGTATGAAGGTCTTGCTCAAGCTAGTTCACTGTTTTCCCCAAGAGTGTATTGTAGAGTGTGTATACAGATCAAGCTTCCAAGTGGATGTTTTCACAGACTCTTCACATTGATATCAGTTTTTTCTCCTGGTAATGCTGCTCTGGACTTTCTTGGTGCTGGGGAACTGCAGGTCTGTTCATCAGCTCCTTCGATTCTGTGAATGAGAAACAAATGTCTGTGAGGTTGTCACAGCCAGGTGGCTAAAACATTGAAAAGAGGGATGAGGAAGGAGGTATTGTGAAGAGAGGAGAGGCACTGAGGGAGGAAAACTGCACAAGATATGCTGAGTGTCTGAAGTCAAAGTTAGAGCCTAAAAGTACAATACAGTGTCCTAGTTTCAACTGGTGAATCAGCCGGTTAGGGTGGGCGCTGCTGCCATAAATCCTGATCACAACAGCCCTGTTTCGAGGTACAGCCTCTTGAAGTCTGGTGCCTCTTGAACATGACACTTAATTGGTTTCCAGATCAACTCCAGCACCAGTAATCTCCCTTAACTTGACAACTGACTGTAAGGACCAGTTGACCCTGTGAAGGTTCCTCTATTCGCTCAGACCCCAAGCAGCAGAAAACTGGAAGCACAGTTTGAAAGATGCCAGGCTCAGGTCGACTTCATGAACTACCATTGCATAAAGCAATCAATATTTGATTAATTCTCTGAGCACATTAGCAAAGCTTCAAATTCATCAAAGAAGCTATCTCATATTATTCCCAAACTACAATATACTAAGGTCTTGCTCAAGCTAGTTCACTGTTTTTCCCCAGAGTGTTTTGTAGAGTGTGTATACAGATCAAGCTTCCAAGTGGATGTTTTCACAGACTCTTCACATTGATACCATTTTTTCTCCTGGTAATGCTGCTCTGGACTTTCTTGGTGCTGGGGACCTGCAGGTCTGTTCATCAGCTCCTTCGGTTCTGTGAATGAGAAACAAATGTCTGTGAGGTTGTCACAGCCAGGCGGCTTAAACATTGAAAAGAGGGATGAGGAAGGAGGTACTGTGAAGAGAGGAGAGGCACTGAGGGAGGAAAACTGCACAAGATATGCTGAGGGTTGAAGTCAAAGTTAGAGCCTAAAAAGACAATACAGTGTCCTAGTTTCAACTGGTGAATCAGCCGGTTAGGTGGGCACTGCTGCCAATCCTGATCACAACAGCCCTGTTTCGAGGTACAGCCTCTTGAAGTCTGGTGCCCCTTGAACATGACACTTAATTGGTTTCCAGATCAACTCCAGCACCAGTAATCTCCCTTAACTTGACAACTGACTGTAAGGACTAGTTGACCATGTGAAGGTTCCTCTATTCGCTCAGACCTCAAGCAGCAGATAACTGGAAGCACAGTTTGAAAGATGCCAGGCTCAGGTCGACTTCATGAACTACCATTGCATAAAGCAATCAATATTTGATTAATTCTCTGAGCACATTAGCAAAGCTTCAAATTCATCAAATGAGCTGTCTCATATAATTCTCAAACTGCAATATACTGAGGCAACTCAGTCCTCTCCTACGCCACCAGAGCTGCTATGCGAGAATATTTCATTTCATTCCAAAAACAACATTTAAAAAATCCAGATAGACGTTTCTCCACTCGTAATTCTGAATGGTTATGCAAGGCGAGCCTCACCTAAGAACATGCTATTAAAATCTGAACCAATGGCAGAGGTCCTTTTTATTCCTCAAACAAGAGCTGCTTGCTTTCTGCATAGCTGCCAGCACGGGAACACACATGTTTGGGTAAAACACACACCGCAAAGGGCAGACAATCAGAAGAACTGGCACCCTAATTCTCTACTACTTTAAATACTGGAGAAGCTAACCCAACTTCACTGATAGAAATGCTCCACTGGAGCACTGTCAAATGAGATTTTTCCTGGATTAACTGGGTGACCCTGGCTTCAAGCAGACTACATGAGGCCTCTAAATATAAGAAGATAACCTCAACTTAGAGTTCCCAATACAAGGAGGGAAGCACAAGAGATCAGACCTACAGCAGGAGGAAACTCTTACTTTCGTTGAATTATACTGCTATACTACAAATAATTCAATGGCACTCTATTCGATTTTAAAACCTGCAGAGTCCAACTCGATTGCAGTGTCTATCTCAACTGACTCTGCCATGTTGAAGAGTAGACATACCATTTTGTATGATATCGAATGAAGATGAAAGAACATTATTCATTGAATGAATATGAGTTGACGATGTGGTCATGCCATTATCGACAACAGCCAAAGCTTTTTTCAAATTTTCCGTATCAATTCGTCTCAAACATTCAGGAGAGTCTGGTTGAGAACTTTTCCAAATTTCGTTATAATTGGCTTATATAAAACATTTAGAACGAGGAGATCTCGATGCAATAAAAAAATTCAGTAAATCCATATTATCTGAAAGTAGGGATAAATGGTGTTTAACTGCTGACAATGTTGAGTCGGCACAGTTTACCCATATGGTATGTAGTGACAACCTCTTAGTGCAATGACAAACTATACTGGGCGTCTGGACTGTTTGCTTTAAACCCTGTAGAAGAGTTAAAAAAAACAAGCAATACAACCATTGGTATCAATTGGCCATAAGAACCACTCATCTGAACCAGAAAGTGAAAAATTGTACGTTCCATTCTTCACCATTTCATTGAGCTGTTCTTCTGTGAAATTATCTAAATGTTGCCAGGTAGGAAAACCGTGCAGTAGAGAGAATGCTTGGCGTTTTCAAATTCTTAACACTGCCAAATCAAAGACAAGTAGTCAGTTGTACTGTTTTGTTTAGAAAGATCATCTGGCAAAGGATTAGACATGACCTAAACAAAGCATCAGTACCCTGGACCTGCCAAGTGCCTGTTCCCCTAACAGCTCAATATATTTTTTCCAATACTCATAACTTTGTAGGAAAAGTTGTGAAACAAACGAGTCAGAATGAATCAACTTTGCATGCTTGAGCATGTTTTTGTTCAGTGGGGAAGGTGTAAGCTTATCAGAATATTAAATCAGGTTTGTAGGAACATGAGTGAAAAAAATGAAGGAACGTCTTCAAATATGTATCCGAGCTACCTACAGCTGGTGTCATACAGTGTTCCCACAGTGTATAATTAAAAACAGCACATGGAGTACTAGCTCTAAATAATGAAGGGGATAATGATGGTAACAAAACATTTCACCAAAAGTTACATAATTCAAATACAAATCCTCATTTTCAAATACTGTGTATGATTCTGATTCAGATAGCATATTAGTAGCAGTTGCAACATCCCATTCATCAGAAACGGAACTAGGGGTATTAATGTCCTCCATAACAATTGAAACACATGCAGAATTTGCTATGTTTTTCACCCCATACAATACCATTACAGACGGAGAATGCAATAATGTTCACAAGGGACAAGTCTCTTTGCACCTTATGAGACGCGGAATGGGGAGTAAGTACTTCAGCAACCAGTTGAAGAGCAGTAAAATCAGGGAGATACTATCCACTCAACAGTAGAAAGGAAACTAATAAATTCAATCCAAAGGAGGAGAAAAAATAAGGAAAGAAAAATCAAAATAGGACCAAGGAGTAATCAGATAAGTCTGTTTCAGCCAAAGGAACAGTCCACGCAAACCACTCAAGGAGGTATGCGAAGAGTCTGAAGAAAAATCATCAATGGTGACAAAATACCCAGAAGCAGTCTGAGAAAAAACAAGGACCTCATCTTGTAAATAAGATGCTGCAGACACCTCCAAAGGCGGTTGATAATACACAACTTCATTGTAGGGAGCAGCAGCAGAAAATGGCAAGCTCGCATCAGAAACACACCCTGTGTTGTCTGTATCAATCTGTAAGATAGAAAGTTCAGCATCTGCAGACCCCAGTCGGAGAGAAGCAAGAGGACTCCTCACTGCATGTAGAGTGATCTCCTGCACGATAGGGAAAAGTGACAAGGAACTACCCAGAAGCCCTAGTGTCCTACTATGGAGGACTGTCCACAATATGTAGCTTGATCAAATCAATGGAAACTTGTTGTTTCTGTTTGCAACCAGCAAACAGGCAAAATCACAGTTTGAGTACCTTGAACAGCAAGGACAGGCACCGGGCAATCTTCTCTCGGACTAGATCCCCAACTTTAGGGATCGAGCCAGAAACCACTGATTCCTCAGTGGCAGATTGTTTAGAGCTTAAATTGGAGCCTTCATTCCGGACATCTTGTAATTCCTGTAAGACAGTGAAATGTTCATCGATGTTAAAGATTGCATCGTCTGCCACTGCACCAGACCTATCAAGATCTGGAACAAACATTTGAACCCCAAAAAGTACCATACATGTGATGGATCCAACTACTACCTGAACCTAATACCCTAGTTGTTAAGAACTGCCTTAAGTCAGGGTTCTTCCATTCCACAATCAAATTTCCCTCAGGATGATAGGGGCGGAATAATGCACAGGAACAGCCAGGGTGCCCACAGAATCCCGGTATGCCTTAGAGGCGAATTAACGGCGCTGATCCAAATGGAATGCTGTCACTGCATAAATACCAATAAAGACTTGCAAATCTTTAATAACATTTCAAGCGTCAGTTGATCTCTGTGGCCACATCCATAAAAATCAAAAACAAGAATCAACAGCCACTTAGATATATTTGAAGGCACCATCTCTATGAAGTTGTCTGCAATGATCTAAATAGACACATTGTAATGGCTTAATTGAGACTAAAAGTGGTGAATGCGGTGGGCGAGCAATGGTGGAACCTTTAATTTGTTAACAAATATCACAACAAAGTACAATTTTTTGGGTCTGCTGATATAGCCCTTTCCACCAGATAGTTTCTGCTTGTTTGGGTATCACTCGATCATCCACCCCAGGAATGCGGACAAAGGGAAAATTAAGAGGACTCAATAGACAGGAGTTTGTAGCAGAATAGCCCTTTAGACAAGGACTAACAATTAGCCGTAGCAGTGACCACAGCCATTATGTCACCATCTATCCTCGTGTGTACGAGCAATCGCAGCCTCATGTACAGTTTAACAATCCGCTTTAGCAGCTTCATTAGCCAATGAATTCTTTGCGACGTGTTTTTTAACGTGTTGATGGTTCAATGTATGAATCACATGAGCCCGTGGCAACGCATCTATCGGAGCGGCCACCTTTCCCCAAAGAAGTTTTTGCTTTATAGAATTACCTTTAAAATCTCTGAATCCATTCAAGCGCCAATAAGGTAAACTATTGATAAAGGTCTGGACGCAGTAATAGGAATCACACATTATAAGTGTGGGGAATTCTGAATACATATTCTGCAAAGCCAGCACCAAAGATTTCAATTCAGCCAGCTGAGCGGTACAGCGATCTAAAGTTCTGGAAAATGTTTTTTGTACCTGGAAAAATCCATCCTTAATGACACCCTTATCTACAGCACAGACAGCTGAGTACTTGTATTTTGTACCTACCGCAGGGTGGCCTGAACCATCAGTATAGATTACGTAAGCAGTCTGGTCTAGAGGCACATTTTCACTAGAAATGGGGTATTCCAGTTTATACTGGAGATATTCCTATGTTCTCAAATAAGGGTAAAAAATGTAATCAATGTCAGTAGTTGTTAAAGAAGAGGCCTACTGGGTCCATCTAAGGCTTGGGACACTGGCCTTGGTGACAGGCCCTAGAGCGGGTACAGGAGACTCCATAATTATATGTCTCCCTTGTGCCTGCCATTAGACTTTCCTTCAAGACAGCCATTTTAACTGCAGTCAAAACATTTCTGTTGAGGCAAAACTCATTTCCGCATTGGAATATAAATGCGATTTATAAGCGATCAACACTGTCTCTCCTTCATTAAATAAAATATATGTGTAACCACTAGACCTACAGCTATGCATATCTCTAAATTAGTAGAGTTAACATGAGTATGTGAGTGCTTAGATTCAAGCATGTCTGCCTGTAATTTCAGGAGAATATTAGTATGTTCAGAAATCCAATGTTTATTAGAAAAATCTAGATGAATTAAATTGTACAATGGTCTAATCAGTAGTGCAGAATCTGGTATGTAAGTCCTACAAAAATTCAAAAATCTTGAAAGCAAATATAGCTTTTTTAAGGTATTAGGTGGTTGCAATAAGGCACATTTCTCTAAGAAATTGGGTGCTAGACTTTTGCCTTCATTAGAAAAATTAATATCCTAAGAATAGGACAGTGAGAAAGGCAATTTTTGATTTAGGAACAGGAAATTTATAGCCATGGTCAGTGAATCAAAATTATACGATCCACTCTGGTCAAATGAGTGTTTAGATCATGGTCATTGATGTAAATGTCATCAATCTAAGACAAAGCTTCTGTGTCAATTTCTGGTAAAATAGACATCCCTCGGGTGGCAAAGAGACCTGGAGTGTTCTTATACCCTTGTGGGAACTGACAGAACTGTTGATGCACTCTTAGCCCTCAGAACACCTTCAAATTGCGGCTTTCAAGTGCTATATTTTCACAGAAAAACCCATTGGACATGTCTAATGTAGTTTTGTATTTTTTACGAACTATATTATTTATAAAGTATGTGCTGTGTGAATTTTTTACGCAAATTGTGTAATTACAGGAAATAATTGATTATTAATAGAGGAGACACAAGACTCAGTCACACCTTGATATTATAATTGTGATAGAATCTCCCTAACTGCAAGTTTAGCTTCATGTTTAATAGTGTATTGTGCCTGAACCTGCAAACTGGACTTTATAGGTATAACATGATAAGGTGAGTCTTTAGCCCAATCCGCTTGGTTACGATATAAAGCTGGGGCTCGCGCAAAAGCCCATTCTGCAGCATATGCTGACTTTACGTCCTCCGTAACAAGAACGGAAAAAGAAGGTAAAATTACATCCTCCCCTTGTGAAACATTTTTAAAAAACTCCAGTGACCAATCAATATCAGCCAAGAGGATCTTGTATTCACTGGTCAAATTATGCCAGAATATTAATTTAATAGTATGCGGTATGTCGTGCTCAATTTGAATGTCCAAATTATAAAGTCTATCAGAATGGCTAAGCCGCTGATCTGGCGTTTCAACTTGAATGAATTAATCAGTCGGTCTTGCCACCAGAAGCTTTTGAAGAGTCTGGAGAACTATCATGATCTCTGCTGCACTGTCGAGAAGAGTTCTCACCCATGTCTTGTTCTGAAGAAGAGTTCTGAGCATCTGTGGCATTGTTATTGGAAATACCTGCCACTTTCTTCTTTTTGAACTGTGCTTTTTGTGGTGGAAGTTTACCTTCCCTTTTTATAAGGACGTCAGAGGAGCACTATGAGCCTGTCTTTGGTTTCTCATACTCTTCCTGTCTGTGATTGCTTCAACCCCCTCTCTCTGACCACTTGTCTGGAGAGTCCTGCAAGGAACGAGAGTGATGTGTATGAGAATACTGATACATGTCAGGCTGTTTAATTTGATCACAGTCACGTAAATTATAAAAAAATTCCTAAGACTCTGGTTGTGAGGATCTCGTCCGTAGTTTAGATCTATTTTTGTCTTTATTTTTATCCCAGTTTTTTTTTTTTTTTTTTAGAAGAAGAATCCGGTGTCTGTTCCGGACTCTGATTTGCCCTTAATTTGTGATTTATTTGGCCTAGTCTCCAAACTATCTTGACCTATAGCTGTATAGGTGTTAGAGATTATTTTAGGTAGCTCACGCTCAGTGGCGGCTGGTGACATTTGAAAGTGGTGAGGTGTAAAAGGTGTGGCGTAAAAGGTGTGGCTAAGTGAGAGTACTTTAGGATGATGCTGCCAACGAGGCTGCATTCCTGCCAACGAGGCTGCATTCCTGCTTATCCCGTTCAGTGGCAGCGCTGTAAAATATTAATTAGATTGCGCATTGCCACTAGTAGTGGCAATGCACAATCTAATAATATTCTAATTTGAAAATCTACCTCACCTGGGAAAATCAACACTGTCTTCTTTGCTGTAATAAATCAATCATGCAGTTTGTAGTCGAAAGATGCTTTGGCACAGAGTCACTGGCAAAACATTCTGTGCTCTACCACTAATAAATTGACTCTGGTTTCACAGCATAAACAACAGAAAGTCCTCTGCAAGTCAGTCTGCAGTCCAACAAAAGGTGCAACAAACAACATACACACGTCGCGGCCAAGTCCATCTTGCAGCCTCGTGGGATAATAGTGATTTTACAATAACCTATGGTTTTTGCTGCCAGTCTGCATTTTATAACCGCTGCTCCCCCACCCCCTTCACAAGTAGTTTCGATTTCAAGTGACTTCACTCACTGTGCTGGCTACAACATGTTCCGCCATGGCCCATGACTGCATTCGGCCTAGCCTAACCGAAAAGTGCGTTCTGAAAACAGGACCCAATATCACCTTTCCTCAAGCCAGAGCCCAAACTCCACTTTCATTAAATCAGACACGACATTCCCAGTGTAGCTCCCGACCCCTAGAACCCAGTGCAATAGAAACACATCCTCAAGTCAGTCTGCAACAAAAGCTACAACAAACACACGCCTCGGCCAAGCCCATCCTGCCGCCTCATGAGATTCCGGATTAGAGAGCTTTTATGATGACCTATGGATACACCTTCTAGTACTCTATAAATTGGATAATATTGCTAGGATTCCTCCTAGTAAGTCAGAAATCTCCTTTAAATTCAGGATCAAACCTGCAGAAGCAGATTTCAAACTTTTTGATGTGTACAACACATTTGAAGGAATCCGATTTACTCTCTCAACATTCCAGTGAACGTGTTGATATATTATCCGTGGCTGAAATCACCCACAGAAATCTCAGTAAAATTCTAAAAAGTCATAAATCGGTTCCACGCGTAGGAGTGCATCCGTATTATATGCCTCATTCTGTGACCTTGGCCCTAAATTCAGAATATTGCTATAAGCAGCTGCTGCCCCAGATACGTATAAGAAGACACACTCGGGTAGACAATGTTACCCGGGAGACATTTTCCGCTCGAACACAAAAGAACCAGTGAGAAATTTCGCACAAGAGAAGTTTGCAAAAATTGCTGTATTTTGAATAATATCAAGTTTGCATAGCTTGTGATTTTCGCAATTTTAGAGGCCATAAATATGGCTCACAACACTAGCTGTGCGCTCTCAACATGCCAGTGAATGCGATGTAAATCCACGCATTGAGGGAAGGAAATGCAAATTAAACTCCAGCTGCTGCTAGTTACTGGTAATGAACGCTCTACCTACCTCTTCCTTTCATTTTCTGCCCATTCGCCATGTGCCCGGAACGCGCCCTGTCAATGATCAACAGCTTTTCATTGTAAAATTAAATTTCAGATAAATGTTTCAGTTCGAAGGTGCTCTTCACTCATCAAAATCGTTTGCATTTTAAATTGATTGCTTTGCTAAGTAAGACGCTTTCATCTCTCACAAACCTAATAAGGGAGGCTGCTGATGGCTTATTTCTTTTGTTGGCATTTTAGAGGCAGCGCGCGGGAACAATTAAATCCTAACAAAGTGCACAGGATGTTCTTGTTGCAGAAACTGAGCCATTTAAAAAAAAATATGCATGACAGAAATTTTCATACAAACAGAAGTTATTTAGCGAACATGGACAGTGACATCGGCAGTGCGGTGAATGTGTTGGCTCGCAGCCTCACATACATTATCTGACTTTGAAAGGGCATGGAGAATATATACACAGAATTCAATTACAATTGTACTTCTGATCATGTCTCGTGATCCTCAGAATGTAATCAAATAAAGTACCGCAACAATTAGGGAGATATGCTTTTCATCCAGATTCTGATGGTCTGGCCTTGTGTTTCTTTAAATTTGCTTTGCTTAGCCGGCCGGCATGACGGGGGGGGGAGGGGTGTGTGGAAATGGGGTCATCGCGGGGGGGGCGTGAGGGGTTCTTTTCCAATTCCTGCATCGTCATGGCAGCCTCCCTCCCTCCCCTCCGCCAATCACAACGCTGCAATGGCAGCGTTGTGATTGGTGAGGCACATTGGACAGCGCCCCAGCCGGGCCATTTTCTCTCTACATAGAGAGAAAGGGAGAGTGGGCAGTCCTGCTCGAGGGCAGGGGGGAGTGGCTTGCCCACTGTTGTGCGTACTGACTGTTTGGTCAGCCCCAGGGCCGACCAAACAGTCAGTATGCACAACAGTGGGCAAGCCACTCCCCTGCCCTCGAGCAGGACCGCCCACCCCAAACCGGCACTTCTGCTTTCTCGCAGTGCGAGAAGCAGAAACATAAAATGGTAGTTATTACCATTTATGTTTCTGCCTTCTCGCACTGCGAGAGCTAGTGGGGCAACGCCCCACGCCCCAATGGGGGAGCCGCCACTGCTCACGCTCTTGATCCACTGTGGAACCTAAAGCGAGCCATTGGCGTATCCCCAAGGAAGCTGCCTCCCCTCAAATATTACTCAAAATAATTTAGGACACTGTGGTAAAGTTGCAAATTAGTTTAATTCGCCAATCTAAGGCAGGGGTTGCTCCATGTTCAGTTTGAATCTGTTTAAGCATTTCATGCAAAAAAGCAATTGAAGGAGTACCATGAGTAATGGTATAAAGGGAAGCAAGTACAGTCCTCTATGTATTACAGTCCTCAACTGGGGGAACCATAACAAGTAGAAGACACATAGTGATAATTCTAAATTTATCTTGTGGTTCGGTGTGGGGAAAAAACTGCCTCTAGCTAATTTGTTTTTTGTGCTATCCAAAACGCAATCTGTACCCATAATGGCATTAATAGTAATAGGACTAATTGCAGGCACAGCTAACTGTGCCTGTCCAGCTAGAGTAACCCTAGATGTGGCTCTAGTCAATGTACGCATAATGTACTGCATCAGACGTCAATACAGCCTAACCAAACGGTTCAAGAGAGCAAGCGTGTCTCGCTGTGCTAAAGTATTTGCATGTGGAAAAGGTATATATCCTGCTAAGACCAGCCAGGTAGCACCTTTATTACTAAGAGGGCCCAGTCTTACATTTTGAAGAGTATGTGGGAGGGTGCCTTGCATCCAACTGTAATGTTGCTGGTAAGTTAATGGTATTTCTAAATACTCAAAAGGTCTATTTACTGGCAAAACAGCAGCCTCTGTATATGTGTGAAATGTGTGCAAATTTGCATAGACTCCAGGAAAAGTAAACCAGGAACAAAAAAAATTGCATTCATGCTCTTCATGAGCCTCTACCCGAAAGGTAACATCTCCAATGCCATTGCTGAGCCCATATCTTGTAAAATGATTAGTTACAGCTTGTCTTTAATTAACAGCTGTAACCACTGGTTGCGCCATAGTAATGAATGGAATTCAAAGAAAGGAAAGACTATAGGGGATTATCCTTTGAAAACCAAACTTGTTCAACCTGCAGAAATATATAGGTATTTCCTAATAAACTGAGGCGGATAAATTCTTATCACCACAGACATCTCCATATAAAGGCAATAAAAGAAAGCCTTGGGCACACACAGCAAATGACTCAGAAGACCCATTAAATATGTACCAAACCTATAACATTGGTGGCACTATGGTGTATGGTTCCTACTAGTTTAGTAGGACCGTGTGTTGAAAAAACTTCCTAATATTGTGAGAAAGTCTTCTTATATAATCAGTAAATGTTGGTCCGGCTAGTTCACAGTACCACATTTAAACTCCTGAACCTCCATTACAGCAATGACCACTCTGATTCCCAAGGAATTTGTAGAAACAGATCTAACCCTTTTATATGTCACTTTTACATACCCAAGGAACTGGAACCACATCAATATCAGTGCCTTCTGTAACTCATTGAAATCTACTGTACCCATACATCAGTCCTCTGTCAACCAAAGTGAAGAAAATATTAGATCATGGCTAGCAGTCACCAGTAATTCCCACGCCCCCCTCAGAAAAGTCAAAACGGCCAGGCGCCTTGACTCTCAGAGGTGGTTCTCAGATGATCTTACATTACAAAAACTAGCCCTACGTCGTACTGAACGTACTTGGAGATGGAATTACTCTCCTGATAAGAAAGATACATATCAAGCTCAACTTAAACAATGTAAAAAATCAATTCTACAAACTAAAGCCTCCTATTTCTCAAATAAGAATTTGAATTATACAAATAAAGCCAGACATATTTGCAATTGTGAATGAGTTATCCAACCCAGATAGAGTGACAGCTAAATTAATCCCCACCCAGGCACTGTGCAACTCTCTAAACAACTTTTTTATTGATAAAATTAGCTCCATTAAAGTGAGTATACCTGCAAATCCATCCCCCGGTGACCAGTATGCGACACCCATGAACCCTCACTCTTTACATTAGTTCTCCGTAATTAGCAGAGAATCCTTTACTCTACCTGCTGACCAAAGTCAAATCTGGCTTCCCTGTTGACAGCTGCCCCCCTCATATTCTGAAAGAAGTCTTTCTTGCATGCTCGAGCCTGCCCTCTATTTATTAAATGACTTGCTAACTTAGGGCTTGGTCCCCAGATCCTTAAAAGAAGCTGTAATAGTCCCACTAATTAAGAAAATAGGCGCAGACACTTTGGTCATCTCAAATTATTGCTCCATCTCACTGCTCCCCTATTGGCCAAGGTGTTGGAAGCCCATGTTGCCAACTGTCTCTGCTCTTTTATCGAACAATCCCAATCTCTACACTCTCACCAAGCAGGCTTCTGCCCCTCTCACTCTACTGAGACAGTGATCCTGACTGTATTATATGAAATGAGGAAAGAAGCAGACAAAGGCTCCACCCAGGCCTTAGTGCTCCTCAAACTATCTGCAGCTTTTGACATGGTCGACTATGAAATCCTGGTGGACCGTGTCAGGGAAGCAGGGATTCAGGGACCTGCACTCCAATGGCTGATGTCCTTTTTAGATGATCGCTTCAAATCAGTCCGCCTGTCCCAATTCACGGCTCCCAGAGTTAAATTAACTTGTGGGGTTCAACAAGGTTCTTCCCTGTCACCGCACTTGTTCAATTTGTACCTCCTTCCACTTATTCAGTCCCTGGGTGAAAGAAAGGTGTGTACCTTCAACTATGCAGATGATCTGCAATTAATCTTCACCATCGATAACACCCCTGACTCTAACCTGAATTTTAAGACCACTATGTTACATATACGCAACTGGCTCAATAATAATCACTTGAAATTAAATCCTGATAAAACAGAATTGATTCTAAATCGGCGGCTCTTGAAACCCTTGGGAGTGCCACCAGTTCCATATTCTTCAGCCAAGAGCCAAGTCACAATTGATAGTGACCTCACTTTGAAGACCCAGATTGGGACGGTAGTCTCTATCTGGTTTTTTCAACTTCGGAAGATCTGGAAAATCAGCAGATTCCTTACGACGGAAGCTGTTATTCAGGTCGTTCTATCTTTGGTCATCTCTCATCTTGACTATGCTAATTCTATTTTCTTTGGTTTCCCAGGGTACTTAACAAAAAGATTGCAAATGGTGCAAAATCAGGCAGCGAGACTGATTTATCAGCAGCCCAGATGGCACCACGTCACTCCTCTCATGAGAAGCTACACTGGCTCCCTGTAACACAACGCTGTGCATTTAAGATTGGATGCCTCATCTTCAAATCTCTCCACGGCACATGCCTGAATTTATTTCCATTCTTATACAGAGGTATGCCCCTACCTGGAACCTGAGGTCATCCCATCAGAACTTATTGATCATCCCCACTTTCAAACGGAAAAGACTTGGTGGATCCCGTTTTGCGGCCTTGGCCCCTCACTTTTGGAATTCACTTCCTTCTAGCATCAGGATCCTCAACAAGTTACTCTCATTTCAGGAGACAATTAAAAACCTGGTTGTTCTCCCAGGCATATGAATGAATGATCTAACCAGCAGCTGACTACCACTTTTTTATAGTGCCAAGCAACTGTATGGTGAACGTGCGCTCTGTAAATATCTTTAACATAACACAGTATTACAAAAGAAGACGCAATTATATATTTTCAAATAAAACATGAACTGCGATTATTAGAAAGATGAGACACATATTTGTGATAAGCATTATTAGAATGGTGAAAAACAAACAATTCAACCATGTTAATTATCTACCTAGCACTAAGAGTCCTATATAAGTGGGAGCATTCTGCCAGACTTTAGTTTGAATGATCGATCTAACGTCAAACCTTGGTATAATTTCCTAAAGCCAGCATGCATTAACAAATTCAAGTTGTCTGTGTGCAAGACTGCACACATCTCTGCCTGCGAAGCTATCTTCCTTCTTAGGATGAATGTCGGGCCTGCACAACTGCATTCCATTCACAGCTCTCTGCGGCATGCATGATAACTCCAGCGTGAAGTGCCTCTCACCGACATCAACACAATTTTAATACTAAAACACTGGCCATATCTCATTCTGCTACATACAAAGAATAACAATTTACTTAGGCAATTTACTTCATAAAATGTCCGTGTGGAAAAGTCTACGTTGGCCAAACTAGACATAAAACAAAAGTGCGAATTCTTCAGCATTACAGCAGGATTAGGTGCAAAGCCCAAGGGGCCTCTTTGGTAGAGCACTTCCAAATGAATGGTCATACCGCTGAAAGCATAAAATGGAGGATATTGCAAAAAACTAACGCACAATCCCAGAGGTGGCGACATTCGATTGAAATTAAATCTAAGGGAATGTAGATGGATACGTACCGTTGACTCAGTGGCCCAGGGATTGAACGAGTTTGAGGAACTCAATAGACAAAGTGGTCTATTGGGATATACATGAGGGGTTCTTTCCAATAGCCCACAGAGGACCTGTGATGTCCCACTGGGCCGTACCAACTAGTATTTATCAGTATGATGGAAGTGAGCCCAGTGGTCTTACAATTCACGCAGAACGTGTAGGAGGTGTTATCACTATGCAAGTTTTTCCCCTAGTTTCTACCATCATGCTGCATATATTTAAATATAGCAATAAGAATTGTTCAAGATCCATTCATTACTATAAAATGTATAAGAACTCAACAGTCGCCATTGTCTATATTGCTATTATTAATTTCACTGCCATGTATTGATTTGGTGATTTTTGCATATTTATATTTTTTATGTGTTTAAGGTATACAGTGCTGTTCACTAATTACTGTGTAAATGTTCCAAATGAATTTTGAGGTTTATGTATTTAAGCTATACATTACATGAAATACTGCATAAACGATCCAAGGGAATTTGGTTAATATGGCATTTTCACGCTGTCTCATGCCAACAGGAATTCACCTTGATTATTGATATTCTCGCTGACATGTATTGATTTGAGGATAGATTTTTTTCAGCCCGATCGCAATATGACTCCTTCAGTAGACGTACTGAGAATGGCAGCAGCAGCGCTGCTTGACTGATGTGTCCTGACGTCCCCGGCCAGGCATGCTACGAATTCTTTTTGGACGTGCACGTCGACGCAGCTGCCATGCTCATTTAGAACTTCCCTGCTAGGGGCCGCGCTCCCCTGAAATGCGGGCATTCGTTTGCATTCAATGCAGGATGCCGTAAGGGTGAGTCTTCGTCGCTGCTCCCCTGCTTTCGTGGAATTAATGATAATGTAACTGACTTGCTTACAAATCGTTCCCCCTTTTTTCTGTCAGATTCGTACAGAGGACTTTAATGTTGACTTTCTGCCCTGCAAAAGACTGATTCTGTCATCTTTGCATTTGACTGTGAAGGGAGAATTTTTTTAATCATGGGCTCGCCTTAAAATTGCTACTTTGTAGCCATGTTAACGTTGTATGAATTCTTTATATAATTTTTCATTTTTTGTAGATGTATAAGTCATAGACTGCGATAGCAACTTTGAGCCATTCAATAGAGATTGGATGTCATTAAAGGGTTTGACACCAATGGTGAGTGTATCCATTGGTTATTAAATGATCACAGACTTTCCCGAATGGAATTAGTCTCTTATTCGTTTTTCTTTAATTTTTTTAGACAGTTTGACATATGCCTTATTATGGTACTTCATCAGTTAAAGACATATTTACTATGATTTGGTGAGTCGCAAATTGGCCACCCCTAATCTAATTTTCTACCTTTAATTGTTCAGACACACCCAACTGACTCTAAAAATGTATACTTAGATTGTCTCTGCATGTTTATTCCTGTCCTGAAGAAGACCCTACGTGATGCCTTTTTACTAACACTGTCACCAGGGTCGAAACGTCGACGCTTTATTTACTCACATCCTCAGTCACTGTGACCTTACAATTGATGACAATGCATGTTAAAGGGTTTTTGTTTAACTCTACTAACTAAACTTGAATGGAGATCTTTTGCATTTGTGTTGTTTATGTACTAATATAATCTATGTCAGTCTATAGCTGTTACAAAATTGTGTTGCGCTACATGTCACATCACCCACTGATAATTGTTATTGTTTGTTCATTTTATGTATGACAGCCTAGCTAATAAATGAAATATGCATATAAAATGTTGAACTACGTTCATATTGTGGTGTGCCCAGATCTATATTTACACTGAGTAATAAGTGTTGTTCGTCATTTGAGTGTCAGTCTGTTCAAGTAATTTCTATACCCAACAGAACACATTGTAGAATATAACAAGTGGGTATGCAGCATCCACTGTGCCACCCATTAAAGTAGCCTTTTATAATGTCTCAGCCCTGCCACTGCAGCCGGTAGGTGCAATTTAAAACTGCCATTTCGACCTGGCAAAATGAACTTTTTGTCAGGCCCATACCTTCCTTTTTAAAACATATGTCACCCGTAGGCAGGGCCGGACTGGGAACTGAAAGCAGCCCTGGCAAATTTTGGCAGACCAGCCCCCGTCCGGCGCATAGCGAGCGTGCGTAGCGAGCGAGCCCGACCGCTACTAGCGGGGTATGGGGAGGTTCTCCCCCCAAGAAAATTTTGGAAAACGACAGATCAAAATGTTGAATTTTACAGCACATTTTTCATTACATATTCAATTGTATCAACTTTAAAAGCACAGTAAATAGTAGATGATGACCTTAAAGAGCACCAGGTCACCCACCCAGTCATATGTACCCATAGACATTCTTTCAGAGAGCACCAAAATAGACACAAGAAGTGAATCAGAGAGAACAAAGTAAAAGTGAGACCAGCCCCCCACATGGTGTGTAGCGAGCAAGCACCCAGGCCAGTAAGCATGGAAATGTCACACATGAGCCTCCAGCTCCAGGTCACTGAGGCCAGAAACTATGGAAATAGCACACATAATTAAGCACCCAGGCCAGAAAGCATGGAAACGTCACACATAACCACCCAGGCTGACAGAAGGCATGGAAATGTCTCAAATGGCATGGCACCCTGGCCAGAAAGCATGAAAGATTAACACAAAGGCCCTGGCCTTGACATGACACATCTTTAAATAGCCTACTTAAGTGGGTGGCACAATAAGTGTTGCAGGCTCACTAGCAGCATTTAATGTACAGTCCCTGGGTACATGTAGAACCACATTTCTAGGGACTTACAAGTAAATTAAAATTGCCAATTCGGTGTAAGCCAATTTTACCATGTTTGCAAGGAATGAGCGCAAGCACTTTAGCACTGGTTAGTGGTGGTAAAGTGCCCTTGGGTACTCGTGGTGGCACTGCCCTTGTTGGTTTCTACCCCTGCACCAGGGGTAATGAAGAAGGCAGGAGCAGAAAAGAAACTAAGGAGGGTTTTAAAGGGCCTATTAGTGAGTGAAGTGCACCATACCTGACGACTTTAAAAACTTTTCACTATAAGAGAGAGGAGGAGGAGGGGGCATAAACAAGGAGAGGTATGGCTAGCGAGTAGCCTGAGAGCCACACACCTCTCTCTCCCCCTAAAACTCTAGCAAAAGCTTCAGAGGCTACCACTAATTTCCTAGGGAGGTTGCAACCCCCTTGATGGACGTCAGCAATCCAGAGCCTCCACACACAAGCTGGAAGGCTGCTCTGTGCAAGGGTTTCCAGCTCACCTTGTCTAGCGCTATGATAACAGCTCTTCCCGACCATGTGAAGGGAGCCAATAGTGTGACACGCTCACACCGTGTGAGGTAGCAGTTCTAGCTTCCACATCTGATCTTGCCCTTGCTGCCCCTGGGCCCTTAGGAGCAAGTAGGAGGCTGTTGAAGGGCTTGGGCTGGGATCAGAGATCAACTCTGTGATGTCATCAGAGGATTGGTGATGTCATTTGCCTAACACTGCGCCTTCTGTAGAGAACTCTGTGCAGCTAATTTGTTACAGATTGGAATCGATGCAAGGCAGACCCAGCCTTTTCAGCTTTCTGAGGCCAAAAAACACGAATACTATTCAGCTGGATATTCTGTTCCTTAGACATTGAAATAGAAACATCATAGAACACACAAGAATTGGATATTATGAAACAGCAAGTCTCTTTCGAAAACTTCTGTCGGTTTGCACACTGGGAACTGCAGCTACCATCACTGTGGCCCGATTGCATCTTTTAGAAGTGAACCATCTGCTGAACAGTGAACACACAAGTGCGCATTTTAACTGCGCAAACTCTTTTCTTGTGAAATCCGGACTGAAATCCGAACAATTAAAAAAATGTAAGTCACGAACCAACTGAGCCAGCGTCAAGGGAACGCACCGAGGGCTCCTAGAAATTTACACGTTAGCCTAAGCGGCAAGTGCCAGTGGCTACACCAGTGGCCAGTGGAAAACAAAACAAAAGGACTCACTCGTGTAAAAAAGAAAGGCAAAAAAACACTAGAAAGCCCTGTTGTCTGCCTAAAATATATTTTTCAGCACAAGCTCCAAGTTGGGGCTTGTGCTGAAAAATATATTTTAAGCAGACTTGCTGACCCCAACCTTTGCCCCAGTTACAGCCCCCAAGAGTCAAGCAACACAGCGCCACCAAAGGGAGCACACAACATGTATCCTGGCTGCTGGCTGCTGGCTCGGAGTCTGACACACACACGAACAACAGACAACACCTGACCCTGACGAAAAGAAAACCCATTTTTACAGAATCTGACCTGAGCTCATCAGGGTTTGAGGTCAGTGCTGCACTGCTGGGGCAGCGGGCGGCCCGTGGGCCGTGGCAGGAGGAACCAAAGCAGGCAGGCCTGCTCACAAATAAATCCACACTCAGGGTCCAGGGCACTAGTGCGCTGTGCGCCTGTGCTGCCTGCGCAGAACTGGGCCGGGGATTAAACAAAAAGGTATAGGCCAAGGCCCAGGCTGGGCCTTAATTGAGTGTTAACATGCATTTCCCGCCTCGAATCTCTGTTAACAGATCACCATCTGCTTTCATTTCATTTTGTCTACTCCCATTCTGCTTTTTTGCCTATTTTAACGGGCCACCCAAGGAAGAGGAAAAAATACGGTTTTATTTATCCAGTCCGCATCACTAACCCGCACCAACCGTACGTAGCCATTTTAGAATGCTGTTTTGTTTGTTGACGTCTGATGGGGATCTGAGACCTATCTTGACATCATTTCCTGGACAGCGCCTTTAAATCTGCTGTTTCCGAGTGGATGTCAATCATTGTTGTGTCAAAGGAGAGGGTGTGGCGTAACAGCCAGAGTTGCCGACTTTGGAGCTGGGGAACCGGGTTCGAGCCTCGGGTCAGCTCAACATCCTGTGATTCTGGGCAAATCACTTTATCTCCCCGTGCCTACCAAAAATGAATGTGTTTTTTTGTAATGTGACTGGTGCTCAAGTAAAGGGCTCCAATACATTTGGGTTGCAAAAAAAAAATACAAAAAACAAGTAACCGACTTCCTGCTCTTTCGAAGAATTCCTCTTCGGCAGAGGGATATACGATACCATTTAGAAGCTGATAGTGTCAACAACACGTGCCAAGCAAATTTGATGTTATGATACATTTTAGAGAGCCTGCCAAGTGGATGAACGTCATTCTTTGATTGTTTTGTGTACCTGTTTTGCAAAGGACATAAAGGGCTCTTTTTATTCGGAATAGTTTCTCTGCAGTAACATACGAACCTTTTTTTACATTTATGAAGTGCAGCAGCTGATAAAGAGGGCCGCCTCGCTTATTGTGTCACTGTGCGTGTTATTGAAAGTATTTGCCCTGTTTAAGGAGCATACCAGACTCAGAAACTCGCTGAAACTCTGAATTAGTAAATGAGCTGCAGGTAGCACAGCACAGTTTGGAAGCAATTGTGGCAGCGGGGAACCAGCTTTGAATTTGGCTGGACGCTCAAGCATCCTGTGATTCTGGGCAAATCACTTAATCTCCCCATGTAAAGCGCTTTCATACCTTCGGGTCGAGTACGCGCTATATAAAACTGCAATCAATTTTTTTTTTTTTTAAATACCGCCGCAGCAATCATACCTACGTACTTCCGAGCTATGCTGTCGTTCATCTCATGTTCTAATTTATACAACTCTTCCAGTGTGACTGAAAACAGGCATAATACAGTTCTCTTCTGCTCTTGTGCACGGCACCTTGTTCATAATGAAGCCCCGCGGGCCTTCGCTTGAACGCCTGCGCAGGCCCAGATCAGAGCTGTGCACCTGTGTCTGAATGTAATCACACTTTCTACAGCACTTGACACGTCATGAGCTAATTTACAACATTTCCAAGAAAGGCAAGATTTGTCAGTTCGCTCATGAGGTGCAGAAAGCAAAACTTGGAAAAACAGTGATAACCTCAGCTCAATATTTCCGAGCTGAAGCTCATGCAGTAGTTCCTTTAGTTTTCGTAGCTGGTCTGATTTTGATCATAACAGGCGCACAGCTCCATTCTGCTTCTGTGTGCTGTGGTCATGATGACATGGCCTCGGATTCAGCACCTTAAATTGTTCTCCTTTTTAACGCATGATACACGTGACGTGTGCATGTCTATCCTTAATCTGTGTGTTTCTTGCACGCTTTAGTGGCCGACGGGCCTGGGCATTGAGAGGGTGTGGGGGGGGGGGCGGCGGCCTTTACCTTTTGTTTAATCCCAGCCCGGCCCACAGTGCGATGATGAATCTATCCCCCCCCCCTCTTCTCTACACCCTCCAGATGCCGACCCCTTATAGCCCCAGAGACCGGGTGGTATTGTATAATATATTATCTGATTGCAAATGCAAACAATTTGCAAAAATGCAAATGACACTCACCTGCGGGCGGCGGGTATGCAGACAGTCGGCAGCTGGGACACTGGGACAGGCAGGGGCCAGGGCCAGGGCTAGAAATAATTCAATTATGGGGACGGTGCCGAGAGAGGGCCTCTCTCGTCGTCTGGCTTAGTTCTCTGGAATGCGGGTCACGCACACTTTTTATTGCGCAAGCCCTAATGCACATGTCACCAACAGCCGCGCCCGCCCCACCCCCAGCCCCTAAGGTGGGTGAACCGAAGAAGACTTAGAGACCGCGCAGATGCGGCGGCGGGAGGAGACATCAGCGCGCTGCGTGTGCGCGCGACCCACCCTCTAAAATGGCACTCGCACTCCAATGCATTATTTGATTAGCAGCAGAGATTGATTAGGTTTTTGCACGGAGCGAGGAGAGAGTGAGAGTCACGCAGACGCACGCTGCGCAGCAGAGTACAGTAGTGACTAGTTAGTGACTACTGTACTAGTGAGTGTGTACAAAAATCGGCCCCAGCAACAAAAACGGCCCCCGGCCAAAAAACCGGCCCCCACCCCTGGCAGCCTACTGGGGCATTGCCCGGTGCCCGGCATTGCCAGTCCGGCCCTGCCCGTAGGGTAGGCCCTAAACAGCCCACAGGGCAGGGGGCACTCTATGTAAACAGTAGGATATGCGTTTTTAAATGTTACATGTCCTGTTAAAGAACAATTTATGGCTGGACCACCTGAAACACCCAGGACAGACATTGGCTAGGATACAAGAGCCAAAACTGGCCATCAAGGCAACCTCTGTAGTCTACCTTTGGCATGAGGTGGGTAACGGAATGATTCATCCGTTGGATGCCAATATGCCGTCTGTGCTGGAATGGGAGACTGAAGTGAGAGCCAGTCGAGGATTGAGGTGGACTAAGGAAGTACAGTTGCCTCGATGCCACTCACCTCCTTGTAGGTTTAGAAGTATGGGCAGAAACATGTTGACTCCATTATCATATACTGGGTGAGGTGATATCCCCATTCCTTTTAAGTGTGCTCCTCGGGCCGTTTATCAAATTTAGAAGCGTGTTCACCAAGTCATTTTAGGTTTTGTCTGCACATAGCTTTCGCTGTGCTTGTGAAATCTATTGTATTCAATATATCTTAAAAGGGTCTTACGTCCCGCCTCCTCTTCTTATTTGTCCGTGTGCTTGTCTCTCGTTGTTCTTTGTTTCTATTGGCTGTAACTATTTTTGGGGGTTTGATTCTGATATCAGTATCCCGTGGCCCAATTACTAATTCTTCCACTGCATCTGCTTTTATGTCTGGAACTACTTTTATCACGCTGAGGCTGGAATGTGACTCCGTTTAACTTGCATTTTTGAAGAAACCTTCTTGTGGCAGCATGCACTTTTACATTTCTTTGTTGATGCAGTTCAACACTTTTTTTTTGTTGCAGCTTTGCCTGTCCTCACGCATTTGTTTGTGTGTCACCAAATTACATGTTTACCGTGTGCAATGCTTCCTTCGCGAAGCCTCCTTGCAGTGGTAAAAGCATAGCCTCCTCCTGCCGCTACTCAGCACACACTGAACATTGTTCGAGATTCGGCACCAATGCAATCACTTTGGATGCAGCAGGTTAGCTGTTTCCATAGCAATTGAGCCGTGAAAAGTACTCCTTTCCTGTGAATGGTGAGTGATTTTAGAGAAAGTTGAGCTTTAATACCCCGTGTTTCAAACAATGTGAAACCCAGAGGAGTAAAGCATGATGAGCACTTTCTGCGAGTGTGGACACTTGGGTCTATCCCGTGTGACTATTGTGTACAGCGCATCCATGTAGTCCTTTATTTAACAGACACATCCAATCAAGGCCGAATTCAAGTCTCTTGGCCATCACTCAATCCTAGGGTCGGCGAAAAGTGAAAACACCTGTGGACATATAAACTCTCACTAAGAACGTCAGCCATCCAGTTCAGGCAGTAAGGCAAATTAGCCACTCAAACCATATTGTCTTCTTTCCGTTTCCTCACGCACATGTATACTTCCTTTAAAGAGAGCTTGGTCATCTTTCTTAAGAGATGCTTAATTGGACTTTAGGCGGGGAGAAAATTCAGATGTCTGAGAGTTTAGAAGAGCACAGCTGCCCCATCTGTAAGTCATGATAGCAGATACCAGGGTCGGACTGGTAAGGGGGGCACTTGGGCGATGGGCCGTTATCTGAGTTGCAGCTGTGAGTTGCTGTTTTGCCCAGCGTGGTGGCCAATTTGAGCTGTGTCTGTGCTGTTTAGATGCCATCAGTGGCCCACTGGGGGCCTGAGCGACCTTTCCGGAGGCAGATGGGCCTCTATTACCTCCCTTTTATCAGAAGTGGCCTCATTGATATTCAGATGTGGTCCACCATTGTAAACAAACCTGTGTACAAAGAGTCCTGTCTACATTTCAATTTTTTTTTATCTCAGTGAAGATAAGAAAACATGCCTTTTTTAGAGAAACCCCCCTCCTTGTTTTCAAAATAGTCAAAACACTGAAGCAGTTTTCTGCGAAAAGGCAACATCCGCAAATGTGGGCCACTTTTTTTTTTAAGGGTGCCCAGGTCTGTTTTTTATCCCAATCCAATCCTGGCAGATACCACTGATGAAAGTAGAGGCAGCACTTCCGTGAAGGTGGTGCACTGTCAGCAAAGTAACATGTTTTTAAACAAACTTGGAGCAAATTAGGGTCAACAGGAGAACACTTTACAATGGTGAACCACAGCTGAATATGAGTGAGGCCACTTCTGCTCAGACATCCTACCCCTGCTCAATCTGCATACATTAATGGGCCGGCCCAGAGAAAGACTGCAAATGACACCTCCACCCCGTTGGTAATAGGGAGGTAATAGAGGCCCGTCTGCCTCTGGAAAGGCCGCTCAGGCCCCCACTGGGCAGCTGGTGATTTGAGCACAGACACAGCTCAAATCGGACACCAAGCTGGGCAAAAAGAGTACATAGAACATTTGCGTAGGATGACCTTTTCAGCTTTAATTTACTGACATTAGAAACAAAACCACGAATAATTGCTGAAACTGAACCACATGCCCATGCATATGGAAACCGAGATAACTTTCATTTTCTTCAGTTGGTTGGAACTGCGAGCGGCGAAGGCTGGAGCCACGCGGCCCTGGTCACGTGATTATAATTAAGTGTGAGGATTGTTGTCATGGGCCTTGGTTGGACCAGGGCGAACATTTGCACAACCCAACTAGGAATTGTATCAACTTTGAAAGTTCTAAAGGCCGAGTGGAATTTGCCAGGATTCATACCTGTGACGTACAAGTGAACATAGAAATCTACAGTACTAATGCCACGCCCTTCTCCCTTTCTCTCCCTCCCTATCATTCTCTTCCTTCCTTTTCTCTCTATTTTCTTTCTTACTCTCTCCCTCTTTTTATACCTCCACATCTTCGCTTTTATTCTTTCTACTGCCTCTTCTCTTCTCCCTAACTCCCATTGCCACTCACTTTCTCGATTCTTCCCAACCTCCTTCCCTTTCTCTCTTCCACCTTCTGTCTCTTTCCTTGACTTCTTCCTTTCTTTGAGTGAGTGTTGAGCCTCTTAAAACAATGCTCTTTGACTCCAGAGACATTTTTCTTTTAGAAATGCATGAAGCCTTTGTTTAACTTGCCAAATATATATTGGTAATGATCCTAGTTATGGGTGCAATGTATGCTTGGTTTTTCATCCACATTTTACCTATTCGCCCCATCGCTGCACCAATTTCAAGCCTACATATTTGGTACATGTATTTTTTATCATAGTACTACCCCATTTACCTAATCTCCCCTTAAGTCGGCATTTGATCTGGTTCCACGCACCAAAATGTGGAGCATCCTTCTGGATGCAGGGATGCCCCAGGAGCTACTAGCCTTGATAATTAAACTGCACACTTCGAATTATGCGCAGGTGCGGTGGGGCACAAATGGTGAGGTTACAGCCAGATTTCCAGTCCTAAAGGGGGTGCGCCAAGGATGTGTCCTGGCGCCCACGTTGTTTTCCTTGTTTATAGACAGGGTGGTTCACTACTACTCCACATGCCAAACAGATGCCCCTAGTTTGGCGGGGCTGAGGATACCATTGCTCATGTTCGCTGACGACACCTTGATCCTATCCAAGACGCAGAAGGGCTTGCAGGCTGCACTGTCTAGGTTCGAGGTGTTTTGTCACGACCATGGGCTGGCGGTAAATGTGGATAAGACAATGTTTATGGTCTTTCACAACTATAAGACCATTAAAAGTAGTGTGTTTATGAACAATGTCCTATTGGAACAGACAAATGCGTTTGCATACCTGGGGTTTACCTTGGGTAATAAACTTAACTGGAAGCCCCAGATTGACCTCTTAGCCATGAAACATGCACAGTTGGCAGGAGCTCTGGTAAAAGAACATAAGCTCTCGTCCACTAAGCCCATGGCCCCGGTTCTTAAGATTTACAACACCAAGGTTATCTCCTCAATCTTATATGGTGCAGAGTTATGGGGCTTTGAGAACATCTACTCCTTGGCACAAGCTCAGAATAAATTTGTTAGAGCCATCACACGCCTTCCACAATCTACGCCCCTATTGCCACTTTTTATGGATCTGGGTTGTCCTCGCATAGAGGATTTAGCCCGATTTAGACCGATAGCGTTTTGGAGACGACTCTGGGTCACGCCCGAGCTCTCCCAATACGCCAAATCCCTTATGGATTTCAGGGGGGTCGGCTGTACGGGGAAGATCAAATGGCTACAGAATGTAAAAAACACCTTGTGCGGGATGTGGATGAGTGGTTTATGGGAGCATCCCGATGATAATCCATTTCCGTCTAAAAGGGAGTTTAAGGCCGCATACTGGGAGATGGTCAAGAGTAACTACTTTTCTTTCACTACTAGGCCTACTTTAACCAGGGACTTCCTCACGCAAAAACAGGACTTCGTGCTCGAAAAATATTGGGATACCATCCTTAGACCGGTTGATAGGAAATTATATCACCAGTTTAGGGTTGGCTCTCTCCCAATTAACGCCTTTACATGCAAATGGCGCTTGCACGGGTCAGAGCATTGCCCTGCATGTCTAGCTCCGATGGAATCGATATCCCACTTTTTGTTGGCGTGCCCTGCTTACAAGCTTCCCAGGAGTAAATGGCTGAAACCCATCTGCACGAACCTGGGCACTAGATCTGCTATGGAGGCGTTAAGGATCTTGCGGTCATCCACTGAGGCTCCTATAGTTGTAGCTATGGCCAAATTTTTGAGTTGGGCCTGGATTATCCGCTGTAAAAAAATTAAGAGTAACCAGCGCCTAGTCATAGCTCCATAGCTGCGGTGTCATTTTAGTGAGACACTGTTATTTAACCTATAGTAGTGATGATAATTTGGTTTTATATAGTATCATTGTATTTTTATGGTTTTTAATGTGGTCTTTGGCTATTGAGCCATTTTATAAGATCAATGTCTTGCACTAATTATTGTTATTAGTCTTACTGTTCTGATTGTTACATACAGTACTGTGTTTTATTTCAAGTACTTTTAACCTGACATTGTATGTACTGTCTTTTATGATTATTTTAATCGAAATAAAGACATAATGAAATGAAATAAAAACAGTAACAGCACAATATATAGCCTTTCTTAAAAAACAAGTCATAACACTTCAACAGACTTTTAAAAACTTATTTTGTACAACTATTCACATAACTACAACTTACAACAAAAAACAATTATTAATCACATAGGAAAAACCTGATACACTTACAAATACTTATTACTCTCCTATCTTTTCTTTTTCACTGTTATTACACTCTGCACACCCCCACTTACACACACAGTCTTCATAAGTGTATTCTCATAAAACATCTTTTCAAGAGCTCCTCTCGAGTTTCAGCAGAGTAGTAGCCCACACCAGTAACACGTTGTTAATGGTGCGAGGAGGAACCCAATGATGAAGCATGCCACCTAATGGCGGGGGAGTTTTTTTTTGGTTAAAATTAAGATTTTTCCCCTGTGAGAGACTCTCCTAGTATCAAAAAGACCCAACTACTGATTGCCTTGGTTAGATCACCTGCTTTGTGTGTTTGAGTAATCTGGGGGATGATGCAGTCTAAATTCCCCTCTTTTGGTCGTCTTTGTGTTGATTATTGGAAGGCGAGTGATTGGGCGGAACAAGGTTCAGTGGGGCTCCTATCGAGTGGACCCCGGAAGCGTGGTGTGAGATTCAGGATCCATTTGGTGCTTCAGCACTGATTGGGCCATCCGCTCATTTTACGCTCAAGTAGGCGACACCATATGCCAGGTGTAATGGCTATGAAAAGTAAGAACCTCTGCTTTGGAGCATCGCTGTGACCATAGAGGAGCGATGCCCTGTGCAGCTTGTGACCAGAGGGTCGTGGCCCTATGTGCCATGGCTCATGACTTCCATATTGGAGGTGGGGGCCATGGAGGAGGGAGAGGGTGTCCCCTTTGTGCAGAGTGAAAAGGTGAAGCCTAACGGGTTGTGCCCGTTTAACCATAGAATCTGCATTGCCATCTGAGACCAGAAGCTGCTCAAGACGTGCCACTGGAATCACAAGGAATTATCGCACAACCGGAGGAGCGATGTGGACATCCAGCCACCGTGCCTGCAGTGACGAGTCTACCGCTCATCACTCAGGACAGAGCATAATTGCTGAACACCTGCAGGCTGCTGCTAGGCTCCCAGGCCTTCTGCACAGTAACAACAGAGGGAGCGGGTAAGACTGCTCACCAGGCCACTGGGAGAACTTGCTCTGATAACAGCATTATGGCACTGAAAGACTTTGCTTTTAAAATCATTGTAGAACTTCTAAGACTCGACCTCACTGGAGGGGCTTAACCTGAATGTTGCCTCATGTAAATGGGGAATAAACACAGTCGGCAGACAGGGAATCGAGACTAAGGATCCTGCCCAGGCACCGCTAAAGAATCAGCCTTACGAACACTGTGTACATCATTTGGTGTGTGCCATATTTCACTTTGTATTACTATATAAATACTACTTTTTCATAAAAGCAATAATCTGGCTGGACATTCAGTTATTGGGGCTGCTGTGTGTATTCGGAGTCTTATGCTCGTGTAACACTTGCACCCACCAACACCAGTGAAGCCATGGCCTGCTCGACCCGAGCTATCAGCGTCAAGTGCTGAAGCAATGGTACTTGGCCCAGTTAATCAGGATCAATAAAAGGTTGGGCTCCGTGATGGCCGGAGTAAAAGACCACAACCCCTGGGGCTGGTCCCAGTAACCCTGCCTGTCCCGTGGCCCTCTTAAAGGGGCCCTGACTCAAACACTAGATAAACAATTCTCTACATGTGTTTATGAATGGCTCAATGTTTTCATCTACAGGATCTGACACTGATCTATTAGTGCAGAGAAAATATGTCCCTTGGAGAGTAAATCAAACTCAAATTCACACAAGTACAACTTCAATCAGACTCATAGACCGCTACGGACGGGGGTTGCACATATACTAGAATCCTTCAACTAAAATACCACCAGGCCCAAAAATGTAGCGTCAGAGGCTTTATTCATATATTTGCAAAAACTAAGCTCATATTTTAAACATCACAGTTCACATTTAAAAAACCTATGTTATCTTACAATTCTAAAAAAACACAATAAATCTAATGTGCATTAAAAACAGTTCGTACAGAACACAGTAAATCCGACGTGCATTTAAAACTAACTCATTGTTTTTGTTGTGACAAACATAAATCATAAAAACAGTATATCCATTTTAATGAAAAAACATTTTCACAGAAATCTACGTTAGAAGAAAAAAATATGAAAACCTAGCAGGGAGACCCTATTGCACAGTCAAAGAGGTACTGTTACAGAACCTGATCCAACTTTTTACGTAGAGGCCATATCATTATTGCTGCCCATCATTATTTTTCGCAATAATCTTTCTCGTAGTTGAATTCCGTGATTTAACGGCGTCGACGCGTTTTGGTGGTCTTGGAACTATAAACCCCACCTGCCTCAGGACAAAAAGGTGTATCAGGGCTAAAACCTCCCTCTTAGAGGAACTACAAGTAGGTCAGATCACAATCAGTGAAGTGCTTCCCAATAACATCAAAAGATTGATGCAACAAATTCTGTGTCAGTCTTTTTACTACCGGAATAAGTGATTTCTGTCCTCGGTTCTGAGAGACAGATTCCTACTTCACAGCAAATATATGTTGGATATTAAGTCCTAAGTAGACCATTTCAGAGAAGGTGCTGTCGTTGCTGGTGTATTGGATAACCAGAGATGCGTCTATTCACTGATTCCTTATTATAAAGGTAAAAGACAGGGCTTTTAGTATCAGCAGCGGGCCCACCTGCTCTGTGTCTGGGTAACCCCACGGGGTATCAATGCATAACACGTGTCCGCTGTTTCTCTTATCTCAGTCCTGGTGCGCCTTCTACTTCCAACCTGTGTGTATTCGGAGTCTTATTCTCGTGTAAACCTTGCTCCCACCATCAGCAGTGAAGCTTTGCACTGCTCGGCCTGCGCTATCAGAGTCAAGTGCTGAAGCAATGGTACTTGGCCAAGTTAATCAGGATCCATAAAAGGTTGGGCTCCATGATGGCAGGAGTAAAAGGCCACAACCCCTCGGGGTTGGGCCCAGTAACCCTGCTTGTCCCGTGGCCCTCTGAAAGGGGTCCTGACTCAAACACTAGATAAACAATTCTGTACATGTGTTTGTGAATGGCTCAATGTTTTCATTTACAAGGTCTGGCACTGATCTATTATACATAGATGGGGGCATGTTTCTCACCTTATCTCATTATGCTGAAAAGCAGTTTCTGGTGCTCTAATTCTCTATTTTAAAGCATCGTGCATCAGGGAAAAATGAGAGAAAAAGAGAGGAAAGGTAAATACTGCAGGAAATTATATGGGAGTATCATACCTTACAATGATTTAATTTATGTAATTTAATTAGTGCACAATTATACAATTAAATGATTCTTGTGTGCCTGTTAATATGCAAACAAGTTATATTTTTCCTGGGGCGCTATGGATTTGTAAGCTTTGAACATTTTCAGAATCTTTCAAAACAACTCAAATCAGGTTCCAATCTTGCCCCTCCACTGATCCTTAGCTCCTCAGCTTCTATCGCCTCATAAAGTAAAAAAACCTGCTCTGCTCTGCAGGTAGGTCAAAATTAGTCCTTAATGCCATGCCTCAAATGATAAAAAAGTTCCACCTCAAAAGAGGTCTCCCACCTGCTCAAAACCCACCTGCTGCCATTCGCTCAGTACCCTCCAGTTACCAGCATGGGGTAACTCCAAGAGTGCCCGCAGAGGGATTTCAGGCAAGTAAGGGCCGTCAGTCCTCCCTCCCTCGTTGGGCACTGAAATTTAGTCAATGCCACCCTGTGCCAACCCCTGTTCCATATGAACTCAGTGAGCAGAGTGTCAATATCTCCAAAGATACTTCTAGGTACCATCACCGGTAGTGTTGCAAAATAATATAACCGCCGCAGCAGGGCCACCTTCTTGATAACTGCAATGCGCCTGGCTACCGACAGAGGCAGGGTTTTCCAAACCTTTACCCCTGCTCTCAACGTTTTGACATATTATTCAAACCCTAGACATCCCAGGTTATTATCTTAAATTCCCCCATCCTGCAAGAACAATTTCAACGTGACAATCTGCGGACATCTATGGAAACCCCCTTGACCACTTACGGCCATGACAAGAGCTGTGTAACCTGAAGCAATCCTGTGGACTTTAAAAAAACTCCGCCAACTCTCCCACTTCAGGACAGTAAAGCAACAACTCCCCATCCAAACTGTAGAATGAAACATGATACACTTATCAGCAACTACACGGCTATTGGGTGAGTGGGGTAAGCACCATTGTATTCCAACCTCCCAGCGGCACCCCAAACCACCTGAACACACTTACCATTGATAAACCCCCCATGACTCCTCATTCACAGTAACAGAGCTCAGAGACAAAAGCCCCACTTTTTCCATGAGGCCACTGGTGACCCCAATACCCCCGAACGCAGCATCATGTGCCACTGGATTCAAGCTAGCCTGGCTGATGAGGGGTGATACCCTGATACCGGCCCCAGGATGCTTGTTTCCGGTCCAGAGAGGACCTGGCCTGGCAGTTCAGGCTGGACTGTTCCCATGAGGAACAGGGTCAAGACTGATTTGCATATAGCTGTGTCTGAACTGGGGTGGCGAAGTGAGCTAAGGAACGATGATGGATTCAACCCAGATCTGTGACTGGGGATGAGTGTCTGAAAAGTTTCAGCGCTCCATCCATCATCTCCTTGTGTTTGCTTTGTTCGCCCTAAGTTGGCAGGGTATGCCCAGACGTGGGTCCCTTGCTCACTTTGCCAGTGGATTTAAGCTATCCTGGCTGATGAGGGTGTTACCCAAAACCGATCCCAAGATGCTTGTTTCCAGTCCAGGGAAGACCTGGCTTGGCAGTTCTGGCTGGACTTTTCCCAAGAGGAGCAGGGTCAAGGCTGATTTGCATATGTCTGGGTCTGCACTGGAGTAGCGAAGTGAGCTAAAGACTGATGATGTTTTGGTACAATTTAAAAGGAAAGTTGTATTAGCAAGTAGTTTCAGAGGTACTTTCCAATTTGAGACGATTTGAATAAGAACAGTAAATACAGATATTAATAACAAAAGTATAAACCAGAATTGGCATTTAAGGCATTTGTCAGAGGTTATCCTCCCAAATACCAATAAGCATTTATTATTTAGACTCAAGATGCCCACAGGTGAGCACACATTATGTGGTGTTAAAGATTTTCCTGTGTGTGTGTCTATTTGTAGAAAAAAAACAAAGGTTAAATTAACGTTCTAGTTAGTGAAATGTTCAGGAACAACATAACGTTTTAAACTCAGTAAAGCACAGAGATATACCAGTTATAGTTATCTCAAGTAACTATATCTCATACCCTAGGATAACTATAACTTGCACCCACCTGCAATTCACAACAGAAGTTAAAAAAAATGTTTTTGGCCCCAGGGACCACACCAGCAGGCCTAGGCGGTGAGGGCATCCCTACCTTGCCCCCTATGTCTTTTTTTAAAGTTTATTTTAGAACTCAGGACTGATTCCTGAGTCCTAAGATGGCTGCCACCAGTTCCTGGTTGATGTGGTGGCAGCCAATCAGATCTTAGCAGATTAGTCAGATTCTCCGAGGCTCCGCGTCCCTCTATACACAATTTTTTTGAGTAATAATTGCTCAAAAACTAGTGAATGGAATTACACCAAATCACAAAAAGTGCACTTTCTGGACTAAGATTGACCTTTTTGCCAAATTTGGTGAATTTCTGCTACCCCATACCCTGGGGCTGCAAAACGTTCCTGTCCCTGAGCCTTTTATGGCCCCGGGGATCCCATCTTGTGAGGCCAGCTCACAGGTTACGCCCCCGGGAGTCCACTCCCAGGACACAGTGTTTCCCTGCCCGCCAGTGGTGGCTGGTGAACATTAGGAGTGGTGGTGCTGGGCTTGTTCGGGGGGAGGGGAGTGGGGTGCATGTTAGAGGTGCACTACATTTTTTAGGCGGTTAGTCACCATTTCAAAACAGGAATGTTTCTCTAATGGTTGAAAACAAACATTTATAGATCTCTTTTTTTTGTATTTTGTGCAATTCATGCTTTCCATTATAGCTACAAAGCCTCGGAGTTTGTCTTTTGAAAAATAATTGCTTTTCATAGAAAGCTTCTTCTTCAAATCCATCCTCCTTATTAGCTGACAGAAGCAAAACAGTTACAAATGTGGTGTTCAATATTCAATTGTGTCACAAAATGGATGCCTGTGTGGAAACAGCAGCACAGAACGTCATTCACTCTGTCCATACCCCTTGACTTTACAGGTAGACATGCTGTGAACAGAGGTCAGGATTCTTGTTCTGGCAGGAGGCCGAGCGTACACACTGTAGAAAAATATATATTGGAATGAAACCAAAGTATGCAATCAATACAACACGTTTCCACAAATTTGCTCTACCCCCCAAAAAACGTACAACGTCCCTTTTCTAATTTATTACCATCAAGCAAAGCAAGGAAACAAAATTAATGGTTTGGATTCCTAATGCCCCCATTTTATTTTTTACTTCGCCTGGCTACTGAACTGGAGAGAAGCGGTCTTCAAGCCAGGCAAAGCAACGCCGACTCCTCTGTGTTTTTTAAGTAAACAAACCATAATTCACAGGCCCAGATCCCAGTTACTTTCTATGTATTACGATCTCCTTGCTTTATCTAAATGTCTACCCACCCTTACTACTGTGCTCTTTGTACAACCCTCTCTGCAAATCGAAGTCAGGTTTCTGCTTCATAAGCGTCCCTAACAACCCTAAATGAAGGGTGACGCTGTTGTTTTTAGGTCAAGCCTAGACAGTGCATGCGCTGTCGCCAGACCTTTAGTAAACACAATATGGAGAGTAATTTCTCCTGCCGCTTTCCATTGGTTAATTCTGGCATTGCTCTTCTTATCTGGCTTATTGTTGGCTTGCGATCCGATATGTCACTTCTGTTTTGCTTCCGTTTTGCAGGAAGCAGCACCGACCAACTACAGTTTAGTTACGCTGCTGGGCTGTTATCTTTTCATTTAGGGACTACTTCCTTGTTTACCAAGCGCCCTGTTGTGCGCTTTCATGTAATGGCGGACGCGCCACTTTGTTTTTTAACAAGCGCCCGTCAGCTTTTGTGTAATGCGCAACTTTGTTTACACAAACGCGGGTCCTCGGACGCGCCACCTTGTTTTTAGGTTGAGCCTAGCGCAGCGCGCAGCGCTGCCCTAGGAGATGACCTTTAGAAATCGGTCTGCACTTTTGTTACACTCGTGCTTGTGCTGGCATCCACCTTGCAGGAGCGAGCAGCAGCGCGCAGGGGCCATCTGTTTTCAATTAGCGTGGCCGCGCGCGCTTGTTGACATTCCTCTACTCTCGCTCTCACCCTCGCCCTCCCTTGTTAGTTTAGAAATGCACATGGCATGCCCTTGCCTTGTCTTTTTATCATACGATCAGATAACTAGAAACATTTTGTATCTTCAGATCATGCAGCAGATGAAATATTTGCAAATCCATAATTATGTTGAAAATACTGTTTCCACAAAATAGTATAATTCCTGTGTTCCTTCCTATGGATGAGATTTTGTTAATCTTCGGAAAGGAAACCTAGACTGGCTCTCATTGAAAAGTGAATATATATGAAACAGTCTCTGGCGCCATCTACTGACAACACGATAATTCGGCAGTTGATAGAAAGACTAAGCCGATGGGATTTATGGCACCTACACAAATCGGTGTTGACACTACTAGAAAGCACCCTGAAGCGGCGCTTGTGGCATAAACCACTTTGTAAAACAAAAGCAGTAATGTACAAATATTTACATTACCCTCAAGTTCCTTTAACACAGCAAGGCAGGCACAGGCTTCAGGAAACAAGCCTCCGGGTGCCTTTCAGAATCGTCTTGGGGTCTCAAACGCAGGCGTGACTTGTTTATGATGGAGAACCTTTAGCGAGACTGGTATGTTTTCAAACATTGCAAACTATTAACACGAATCCCGTACATGTGATTATTTTATTTTCAGGCTACAATTATTGCACTGGAAGACCGTGTGCATAGAGGGTGGCAGCCTCTATCTAATTTTTGTAGACCTGAAATCCGCATTTGATTTGGTCCAGGGAGAAAAGTTGTGGGCGGTCCTGTTAGAGATGGGGGCTCCACCATACCTGTGTCATGCAATAAAACGGCTGCACGAAGGAAACTACGCACAGATAAGATTTGGTCAATCTGGGGAACTCACTACTCCTATCCCCGTAGACAGAGGAGTGCGTCAGGGGTGTGTCCTTGCTCCAACTCTTTTTAGTCTTTTTATCAATGGGCTAGTCGACTTTTTAAACTCTGAGAAAGATCTAGACGCACCAAAGTTGGCAGCACGTAACATCTCGGCCATGATGTTCGCTGACGATACTCTGCTATTATCTAAAAGCCCAATGGGCATACAGAGGGTTCTTAACAAATTCAATGCCTTCTGCAAAGAAAGGGGGCTAGAGATTAATCTACAAAAAACCAAATTTATGGTATTCAATTCATCTAAAAGCACCCGGCCAAACCCATGTCGAGAAGGTAGACCATTAGAGAGGGTATCTACCTTCGACTATCTTGGTATTGCCATTTCAGATAAAATGAACTGGGGAGCACAGATCAAAAGAACAAGTTTGAAGTTAGCACAATCAACAGGGGGTCTGTCCAAGGTGTTCCGCAACTCCAGCCACAAACCTGTGGGCCCAGTAGTAGAGATATACAGGGCTCAAGCTAGAGGTGCTGCCTTATACGGAGCTGAAATTTGGGGGCATGACCGTACTGATAGGCTAACACAAACCGAAAATTTCTTTATTAAACAACTGTTTGGTCTCCCCCGCAGCACCCCACTTACTCCATTACGCTTAGACTTGGGTGTTAGGCCAATTGCGGACGAAGTAGCCTTGAGACCACTTCTATTCTGGAGGCGTTTGTGGGTTACTCCAGAATTGTTGGAATATAGGGAGGAATTGAGAGAGGTGTTGAATCTACCAGGGGCAAGGAGATTACAGTGGTTCACCTATGTCAGGAACTCCCTTACACTAATGGGTCTGGGTAATCTGTGGGACAATCCTGAAATCCAATGCCCTACAGTCTCAAGGGAAGTGCTTAAGGGTCGATATTGGGAGACTAAAATGGCACAGCTCCAGGGGGAACACTCTATGGGGAAACTTACGGCGGCGTTTTTGGAATTTAAAGATCAGTACATATTAGTGCCGGCACTCAATGATATCAAGCCGACTGCCGCACGAAAGCTTTACTTACAGTTCAGGCATGGGGTAT
Organism: Calotriton arnoldi; assembly: GCA_963921515.1. Lineage (NCBI taxonomy): Eukaryota > Metazoa > Chordata > Amphibia > Caudata > Salamandridae > Calotriton > Calotriton arnoldi. The sequence goes on from CAWUFW010021667.1 coordinate 103,956, forward strand.
TGCCACTGCGTGCCTTCACGAATAAATGGGCGGGCCACCAAACGTTGGGCTGTCCGGCATGCAATTGTCGAGAAGAATCAGAAAGCCATGTGCTCTTTGTCTGTACTGGTTATAAAAAAGCAAGAAAACGTTTGCTGGTCCAGATATGTAGAAACTTAGGAACCAGGCAATGCTCAGAGGCCTATAGGCTACTGAAACATGATACTAGTACCCCCATAGTTTACTCAGTGGCAGGCTTTTTATTTTCCATGTGGTGCACCGGAAGAGCTTCTATAAAAAATGCCCCCTAATGATGGTGATCAATCTAGTGTAAATATTGTCCCGTTTTTATCTGATGGAATTTTAGATTAATTTTAGGTGTATCTTAACAGTATTTTAATCACGTGTTATATCAAAGGTACATATTACTAGCTTATAGGCTATTATGATACAGGACCGGTGACTAATGACCAACGACGGTCGATTCCTTATTATATTTTTGCACAGGCACTTTATTGTAAATTTTTATGTTGCTAGTAATTGCCTTAATGATCAACACAAGGATTGTATACATTAATACGCATTATCAATTGCGAGTTGACCAGAGTATTAGATTTAGTGCAGACAAAATACTTTGTTATTTTAAATTGTTTCCATGTACTGTATATACAGGTAACCATAGTCTGAGGTACCAAGATTGACCATAAATTAGAGCTGATCAGACAAAATCATGAATTAATAGTAATGCTTCCCGAACCCTGTATACCCCTTATTGAATAACTGTAATATTCTTCCTTTTAATTTATTGAGATGTTGGACATTGTTTTAATTGCTTTAATGATCACACGGATTGAAACAAAGCTTTACGATTGGATAAGAAGCTAATTAGCAACTTAGCTTTGTACCAAACTAGGAATTGTACTGCATGATGGGTCATTCTGTGAACCTTTACTGCATAGACTTTTGCTGATACTCTCCCTGGTCTTGATTATAACTGTTTTTACTGTTTTATCATTGTATTAGATAGTTTGCATCGAAGCAGCTTGGATCTCTGTAACCAATCTTCGGATCATCTTGCACTTTAGGCACTGGCACTTTCAGGGTCCTTATTTGTCAAATGGGGGTCAGGTAGACTCTCCTATCTCCAGGTTCTTGTATTTGTATGATGGTTTTTATTTTTATTTTTTATTGAATGCACTTTTGTGGACCCTCTCTTTCCGTCAGTGTTTAGGAAGTCTGGACTCTAAGATGAAAGATCCACATGTTACTATGGATTATTTTCTTTTTAAAAATTGACTGCTTGCTATGTTTGTACTGTATTCTATGCATGTGAAACTTTTATGGCCGTAATGGCCGAAATAAAGTTATATTGACTTGATTATTTTATTCAGTTTGTAAATATAGCCAGATGGTACGCTAAGCAGCGGTGCAGATAAAATATATGTATGACTTAAACCCAAGATTTACTTACAACGTAACGTTATATTACAGTACATCGCTAACTTGTAATTGTGAAAATTCTCCAAGGAGACCGTTGTTCCATTTTAGCATTTTTAGTGTCAATTAATATTGACCGTATAGTTAGTGTTGGCATACTCTGTTGTTTCAAACTCTATGTATCCTATTTGACAATAGGAACACAATAAGACGTAGCAAGGAGTAGTCTTCTGAAAGTACATTTTATTGTACACAGGCATCGATAGATTTAGTGGGGTCTGTAATGGATGCTCCTAGTTTAGGGTAAGTAGTTGTAAGGTTTGTTAATATATCGGCCAGCAACTAATTGTGATGTCATACTGAGGGTCTGGTGGCTAATGGAGTTACATACTCTGCACGTACATTTCAATGATATTTTGTAGAGTTAAAGCGCCAGTAACAATCGGACTTCATGAGCCCCCCACAGCACCGGAGTCTTCACGCAATGAACGCTTCACTTAGCATTTTATATCGAATTATCAGGACGGTGAATTTTGTTTCTGCAGATTTCAGAACTTCATGTAGTCTGAGGCTGTTCTACTGAAAAAAGCAGAACTTTGTTTTGCTCAATGCTTCATTTGTGTATTCTTTCAATTAATGTGCTCGGGCACCGTGCTCCCTAGCATGGCGTCCCATTTCATGTTTTTTTTATTTTTTTAAATGATTGTACTAGGGCACCACGCTGCCTACCATGGTGCCCGGTTTCATGGGTTTTCTTTTCATTAATTTGCTCCTGCTCCGCGCTGCCTAGCTGGCACTGTACCCGGTTTCCTTTTTTTTTCTTTCTGTAAATCTTTCCTGCATTTTGTGCCCTTTTGCCACTTTGCCTTTTCCTTCTGACTCAGTAGTTCTTTTCTACCTGCTGATGCTTTGTCAGCCTATTTCCTTTTCTAGCCTCTTATTGCGACCTGCCTCTTCAATAACCTGCATGCGTCTCTGATTACCTGCTTCCCCTGCCGACGCCTCCTCTTCCTCACTGGTGCCATTGTATCCGCCCCACCTCTCCCCCCTGCTAGCATGTTCTCTCCTCTCCTCTCTCTCCAGATCTCACCTCAATCCTTAATGACTCTCGTCCATCCCCTATAAACACTGTCATCTCTCTCCCAGTTTGCTCTCCCTCTTTGCCCCCGCCACCCTCCAGTGTCCTCAATACTTTTCACGCTTGGCAGAGCCCTTTGACTCCCGCAGCGCAGCGTTAGTTTTAGACACAGCTGTACATATTGAGTGCATTGCTGCCTTTAAAGGCTGCAAATCCCCAGGTTTCACCACCGCTTTCCTTTTCACCATCACCTCACTAAAACTGTCCTTTTCACAATCATCACCACATCTCACCAGGCTTTCCATTGCACTACATCAGTCAAATCCCACGAGGGCTTTACTTTTCACAGCATTCCTAATCTGACCTCACCAGGCTTTGCCTTTTCATTAACACCCATCATCACAACTCACCAAGCTTTGCAGTTCACAATCAGTCATCACCACATCTCACTAAGGTTTTCAAGTTCACAATCAATCATTATCACATCTCCCCAGGTTTTCTATTTCCACAATCAATCACTATCACCTCAACATGGCTTTCCTTTTCACCATTCACTTACCATGGCTTTCCAGGTTACAATCAATCATTATTGCATCTCACCAGCGCTTCCTTTACACCAAGCGCCATGCTTTATATTTTAGCCCACTTTAAGCATCATTTTTTAATTACTGTGCACGGGCGCCGTGCTTTGTGTTAGCACGGCACCCATTTTTTATATTTACAACACGGACGGAGCGCTTTATATATGATCACAGTCCCTGCTTTTATGTTTTAAAAAAGCAATAGGTTTAAGTCTCGCAAATGCAACAGGTCTCGCATTTACCCGAGCTTGAGCTATTAGCATTGTAAATGACATTACCCCCAGGTCCCTCCAGTCCTCGTCCCCTTCATACTAACAAGTGAGATAATCTATCTCACCGACACAAAAAAGAAAAGAAGGAATGCTGGTACACCCCTCCCCCCTACTGGGAGTACATAACCGTACTCTACCCAGCATTCCTCCTGTTCTTTTTTCTGTCTTCCGACAGTCTGAAGGGAACCAGGAGCCTGGAGGCTCCTGGGGCTTACCTGCTGCTGGGAGGGGGTTGTCTGTTGTTCTTCCTGGGCTCCCCTCCTGCCGGGCTTAAGGGGAGTTCTGCTGGCACCTCGGAGGTTCTTACATGTTGGAGGATGCGTTGGATTCCTCCTGCCCTGGGTGTATTTGCCGCGTCTCCTGGGTTGCCGGGCATGTCGGGGCACGGCCGTTCCTGTGTGCGCTTCTCCGGCAGTCTGCGGCGGCCCGCGGGTGGCTGGGGCGCTTCCTGCCGGCGTTTGCCTGACTTCCTGGGTTTGGGAGCAGGAAGTCAGGCATTGCTCTTCCTGCGGCTGGCGGCGGTGGCGTGGGGTGCTTGCCGGCTCTCCTGTAAGTACTGCGCAGCGGTGTTTCTTTATTTCCAGTTGGCTCATTCTCCCTGACAGTGTGTGGTTCTTGGGCGCTGCAGTTGTTGGGCTGGTTTGCGGACCCTGCTTGGAGTCGGTCCGCTTTCTGTCCTGCCTCCTTCCTTGACAGGGGTCTGCCTGCTGGTCGGTGCTTCCTCAGTGATTCGAGCAGGACTGCTCGGTTTGTGGCTCTTGCTGGGATTCCTCTGGCCATTCTGTGTTTCCTGGCTGGGTCAGGTCCTGTGTGTGTGCCCTGCGATCCAGCTCCGGCTGTTTCTCCAGCTTCATGGGTAAACATGCTAGGACGAGCAGGCATGTGGAGGTGTCCTCCTCTTCTTCTTCTTCGCCTTCACGTTCCAGACGGTGTAGGGTGGGCAGCGATGCCCAGATTAAGCATCTCATTAAGGAAACCTTGCTGGAGATGGGAGGTGCGCCAAAATCCAGGTCCTCTGGGCGTGCTCCGCCGTCGCCCTCTTCTGCTTCTGAGGATGAGTGGGTGGGCGGTGATGACCTGAAGGGCAAATACGTCAACAAGAATATGTTGCCGGACTTGTTGAAGCATGTGAAGTCCAATATGGGGTTTCCCTGCGATGATGCTCCTAGCACTTCTAGGGGTTCTTTGCTTCGCCAGTTCCAGAGCACTGCTGCGGTGGATGTTCCAGTCCATCCTTATATACGGGAGGTGCTTAACCGGGAATGGAAGGACCCTGATCGCATTATGCTTCCTCGTTTCATGGCGAAACTCTATCCTCTTCAAGATATGGCCAAAGACTTGCCTGACTTCATTCCCATCGATTCTTTTGTGACCAGTCTGGTAGGTCGTACTTTCTTAGCTGAGGACGCGGTGGTCAGGGATCCCGTGGACAAGAAAGTGGATGCTTCATTGCGGAAGGTCTACTCTGGTTCCCATCTGGCGCTCCGGGCTGGCATTTATGGGACTTATGTGGCTCAGTCTCTTCTTTCGGATGATTCTACTGACTGTTCTGGGCTTCTGGACCATATTGAGAGGCAGGTGGAGTTCCTGTCTGATGTTTCCTTCGATGTGGTGAGAGCCTCGGCCCTTTCTGGCGGGGCTTGTGTGGCGGCTCGCCACTATTTGGTTCTCAAGGACTGGATGACGGATTCGGCCCAGAAGTCTTCTGCCCGCGGTTGCCCTTTCAGGGTACCATGATGTTTGGGGAGGAGTTGGAGGGGAAGCTCCATCGTCTTTTTAAGGAGAAAAAGCATTCTTCTTCGTTCAAGCAGTCTTCCTCTGTGGCTGTTTCTTCAAAGCCCAAAGCCTTCTTGCATCCTCCCTCTCGCAGGCAGTTTTCTCTTGGCCGTGGGCGTTTTCAGTCTGGTAGGGGCCGGGACAGGAAGGCAAAGTCTCCTCCAGCAAAGCCTCATTCCTGACTATCTGGCGACCGACGCCGGATCCTTGGTAGGAGGTCGGCTTCGGTTCTTTCTTCCGGCCTGGATGAACTCTTGTTCCGATATGTGGGTGCTGGACATTGTGAGGATGGGGTACTTCATCGAGTTTTCGGTTCCTCCTCCGGACTCTGGGGTCCGTCCGACTCCTTGGCCGCCTTGTCCGTCCAAAAGGTCGGAGCTGTGTCTGGGGGTCAAGGCTCTGCTGGATGAGGGGGCGGTGCAGGAGGTCCCTCCTGTGGAGAGGGGTCTGGGGTTTTATTCGATTATTTTCCTGGTCCCCAAGGTGACAGGGGGGTTCCGTCTTGTCCTGGATTTGAAGGCCCTGAACAAATGTGTTTTGCATCTCCCGTGCAAGATGGAGACTCTGCAGCAGGTGATTTCCCTGGTTCTCCCAGGTCATTTCATGTGCACCCTGGACCTTCAGGATGCCTATTATCATGTTCCGGTTCACCCCCAGTCTCGTCGGTTCCTGAGGTTTTGTTTTCAGGGGAGGCATTATCAGTTTCAGGTCCTGCCCTTCGGCCTCCGGTCAGCTCCCAGGGTTTTCACCAAGGTGGTGGCGCCATTGGTGGCTTCATTTCATCTTCAGGGGGTTCTGATTTGCCCTTACCTGGACGATTGGCTCCTTCACGCTTCCTCCAGAGTTCAGTTGTTGAGGGATCAGGAGTTGGTGTGTTCAGCTTTGAGGGCCCATGGGTTCCTGTTGAATCTCCCCAAATGTCAGCTGGTTCCCTCCCAGGACTTGACGTTCATAGGGGCTCGTTTCCGCACCGATCTAAATCGGGTCTTCCTGCTGGTGTCTCGGGTGGTGACTTAGTCCTCCCTTGCTCGTCGTTTTCTGGAGGGTTCTTCCTTTCCGGTCCGTCTCTGGTTACGCCTTCAGGGTCTGATGGCGGCTACGGTGTTCACAGTGCCTTGGGCGCGTTTCCATCTGCGACCTCTTTGGTCCTTCCTGTTGGCTCGGTGGGATCTGTTGTCTCGCAATTTCTCCCTCTTGGTTCCTGTGTCTCTCTCGATCCTCCCTGCTCTGCGCTGGTGGACGGTGTCGGACAATCTCACCAGGGGTCTTCCTCTGCAGTCCTCCACTCCGGTTGTTCTCATGACGGATGCCAGTACGGTGGGGTGGGGGGCGACTCTGGGGTCGTACTTCCTTGAGGGTCGTTGGTCTCTTCTGGAGAGTCGGCGGTCGTTCAATTTGCGGGAATTATCGGCTGTGTCCCGGGCTGTCATGGGGTTCAGGAGTCAGCTGTTGAACCGCAATGTACTGGTTCGTTCGGACAACACGGTTACAGTGGCCTACTTAAATCACCAGGGGGGTATCCGGTCCAAGTCCCTGAATTCTGTGGTGTCTCTGTTGTTTTGCTGGGCGGAGGGGCGCCTCTTGTCTCTGACGGCTGTTCATATACGGGGAGTGGACAATGGGGTGGCGGACGTCCTCAGTCGATACTTCCCCGCCTCCCAGGAGTTGGCTTTGACTCTGGTGGCCTTTCATCTGGTGTGCGTGAGGTTTGGTCTTCCTTATCTCGACCTCTTTGCTTCCCGGCTCAATGCTCAGCTTCCCCGCTTTTGCTCCCGTGTCCCTCAGGCAGGGTCTTGGGGGGTGGATGCTCTGACCCTTCCGTGGCCATGTCAGCTCCTGTATGCCTTTCCTCCCATTGCTCTGATCCCTCGCTTTCTGTCTCGGTTGGTGATGGAGGATCGGGAGGTGGTGGTGGTGGTGCCGTTCTGGCCCAGCCGCTCGTAGTTTCCCACTCTGAAGTTGTTGGCTGTTCGGGGTCCTTGGTTCTTCCTGTTCCCTCTGTCTCCCTTACGGTCCACTCCGATGTTGTCCCTCCGGCGGCTTCGTCTATCAGTCTGGAGGTTGAAAGGAGGGGGTGGCGGAGTAAGGGTATCCCCGAGCATTTAGCTTTGGCAATTCAGCAGTCCTGGAAACCATCTACTCTTAAATCTTATTGTCGTCACTGGGGGAACTTCAAACGTTGGTGTCTGGGTCTGACGTTGTCTCCTTTGGTTTGTCCTTTGCCTGATGTTCTCCAGTTTCTCTGGGAGGGGTTTGAAAAGGGTCTGTCTGTCTCCACTTTGCGGGCCCAGTGGGCGGCTATCCAGGTTTCCGTTCCCCTTGGGGGAACTTGCTGGATGATGATGACCTGGTTTCCCGTTTGTTACGCAGTTTTTCCATTTCGCGTCCTGTGGTTCAGCCTTCTTTTCCTCTTTGGGACCTCCCTTTGGTGCTGCGGGCTTTGGTGGCTGCCCCTTTTGAGCCTTTGGGGGAGGTTGATCTGAAGTTTGTTACTTTCAAGGTTGTTTTTTTGGTGGCTATCACTTCGGCTCAGCGCCTTGGGGAGTTGGGGGCGTTGGTGGCTCGGGAGCCTTTTCTTTCCTTTTCTGAGGATGGCGTGGTTCTTTGTTTGGACTCGCCCTTTGTTCCCAAAGTTTCTTCCCAATTCCATCACTCTCAGGAGCTAGTCTTGCCTGCTCTGTGTGCTGAACAGGTGGATGGGGATCTTCCCTCGTCTTTGTTGGATGTTTGCCCTGCGTTGCGGATCTATGTGGACCGTACTCATCCTTTTCGGCAGTCTGACTCTCTGTTTTTTTCCTTTGGGGTGGCCTCCAGGGGATGCAGGGCTTCCACTTCCTCCATTGGCCACTGGTTGAAACAGGTCATCATGTTGGCCTATTCCCTTTCCGGCTCCCCTCCTCCGGCTGGGGTTCAGGGCCGTTCGACACGGGGGGTTGCGGCTTCTTGGGTTGAAGTTCGTGGGGTGTCCCTTTCTGAGATCTGTAGGGCTGCCACTTGGGCGTCTGCTATTACCTTTGTTCGGCATTACCGTATTCCGAATATGCTGGGGGATGACGCTAACTTTGGTTTGCGGGTGCTGCGGGCGTTGTGTCCCTGATTTCCCTTTCATTTCCTTATGTGCTGTTTTCAATAAATCACTGTGTTTTGCTATGGCTCTGTGTCCTGGTGGGTTGTTATGTGATGATGGCCGGTTGCTGCTTGGGTATTCTCACTTGTTAGTATGAAGGAGACGAGGACTGGAGGGACCTGGGGGTAATGTCCTATTACTTACCGGTAATCTTCATTACTCCGGGTCCTGTTGTCGTCGTCCCCTTCATGGCATCCCTCCCTCCCGGGCTTCCCGGCCCTCATCTGGGACTTGGTGGTTCAGGAGAAATGCTGGGTAGAGTACGGTTATGTACTCCCAGTAGGGGGGCGAGGGGTGTACCAGCATTCCTTCTTTTCTTTTTTCTGTCCGTGAGATAGATTATCTCACTTGTTAGTATGAAGGGGACGAGGGCAACGGGACCCGGAGTAATGAAGATTACCGGTAAGTAATAGGACATTACCTTTTATTTATGTTTTGGTTTTTGAAACATAAATAAAACGCATTGTCATTTACAATGGCAGTAGCTTAAACTTGCGTAATTGCAAGACCTATTGCATTGCAAATGCTTGTTTTTTTCGGCTCTGAGATCCTGTGAGGGAGATTTAGAAAGGCTTACAACCACTGACCCAGGTTTGCGGTGCATTCCTGAGGGTGTAGGACCTGTCTTTTAACCACGCACCTGTCAGTTTGCAGCCCTTGCCGCTCTTTCACAACAGCATGCTTACAACCAGGAAATACCACAAATAAAAGAACAATACTTCAGCCGGCCGCACCGAACGTGCGCACGAGACGGTTAGCAAAAATATATAGGCCTCTTCATGGTTCAGTTTCCGGATCAGAGACCCAGAACAGCAAAGTGAAATATTCGGTCTTTGTTTCCTTGGTATATATTTCAGGGTTCAGATGCTTTCTTACACAACTTTAATAGAACTGTTTGGAGCATTTTCTACATTGTGAAAAGACCAGTCCAGTGTCAACAACATGCATTTAAACACCACAGCATGGTGTGGGTGGCAACACCCACTATGGTGTACTTGTACACTTCACGCACGTCCTCTGCCCCCTTTTCATCAGGGGCATAACACAGGCCCCCGCATCCTCTGCAGTGCGGGGGGCCCCCCGAGCTGCAGGGGGCCCCTCAGCACAGTACTCTCGTCTGAGAGCTCCTGATAAAATCCGGAGCGGGGGCCCCGCCATGCTCCTTGCAGGGGGGCCATGTCCAATTTTGTTACACCACTGCTTTTCATCCCCCCATCCATGACAGACACCTGCGGGGTCTAGTAAAAACACATGCTCTTTTTCCCAAGGAGCACTAAAACTGCCAGGCTGCCAGGCTGCAAGATCAAGCACTTCCATGCGCACGCTTCTTCGATCAGCGCATGCTAGCAGCTTACCCCATAGTACGAAAAGCACATCCGCGAGGTTTCCTTCAGACACATGACCCAAACCTGGCCTGCAGTGTGCAAGTAACACCTCGTCCTTCGCTCCCCCACCGTTGCCACCATGAGTCTAGCTGGCCTGGCACTGGCAGTAAATCATGTGTCACTCTGAACAGACACACGCTGAGCCTTGTGCTAAAATGTCACCCAGGGTTAACAATTGTGGTGGGGAGCAGTCATTGCAGATACCTCAAGTTGACGAGGTGGGAAAGGTGGGGTGACAGTGCTCTCCACTCCCTGATTGACATGGAGGCTTAGCTCCACAGCCATGGTGTCTCAAAGGCCAAGGGGTAATTTTACCTCCACGTCATCCAGGGGTGGAGACTGGCCCTTGATGCTAGATCTCTGCTGAGCTGATGACCTCACAGGCCTCAGGGCTGAGAGATTGTCAGCCCAGCAAATACATTCTAGACTTTGGGCCTGCCCAGGGGAGCAACTTACATGGATAGGGAAAGCACCGTGATGTGAGTAGCAGTCTGGCAGACAGGATTGTGTGTGTGTGTGATACATGCTTTTTAAAAAAAACGCAGATTTAGATTTGCACATTGCTTTCTTTTTTACTGTGAATGTAAAGGGGGTGGAGCTCCAACACCCTCGCATAGAAACGAATAATTCAGAAAGGAACGAGAAAGAAAGAGCCCGAGAGAAATAAAGAGAAGTGAGAGCGAGAGAGACCATGAGGGAGATAGAAAATGTACAAGAGATAAATAAGAGTGTGGGGCAGTTGGAGGTACAAGCTGCTATAATACTTTGCAGTCAGTGAGGCTAGCGTCAGATTGGGACCGAAAAAAAATGTGGCACACATTTGCGAATAATGAATTGTCATGAAATATTGTATAGCTGATATCATGAGAGTCATTTTGAGATAAATTGGCCAAAACTAGAAACACTATTTCTCCACTACAACTCACCCACAGGTCTCTCCACCTTACCTTCAGGCTTATATAGTTAAGAATAGTAAATATTAATTTTTTCACTTTTAAAATTAATATAATGTAAGATAAATATATTTACATAATATTCAAAGATGTGTATATATATGTGTGACCAAGGCAGTAATGTCGAAATGCGTTACAGCGGATTAGTAAAACCCAGAAATATCCATACGAGTCGTATCCCTGTGTTGGTGTCCGATCTCTATCTGGGGAATTGGAGCTGGTGTATATATATATATATATATATATATATATATATTCACTGAAAAAAACGTAGGTTTCAGACATGTTATAGTTACAAATTAGCATTTAAAAAACCTTTGAAATTCACTGAAAAAACCATAGGTTTCA
>CAWUFW010021668.1:0-114888 GCA_963921515.1 Calotriton arnoldi
GGTAGTGCAGTGGTGTTTGTGTAGTGTAGGGGGTCGTGCTGGGGGTAGTGTTTTAGGGTTTAGGGTAGTGCAGCGGTGTTTGTGTAGTGTAGGTGGTCGTGTTTTAGGGTTTAGGGTAGTGCAGTGGTCTTTGGGTAGTGTAGGGGGTCATGCGGGGGTAGTGTTTTAGGGTTTAGGGTAGTGCAGTGGTCTTTGGGTAGTGTAGGGGGTTATGCGGGGGTAGTGCTTTAGGGTTTAGGGTAGTGCAGTGGTCTTTGGGTAGTGTAGGGGGTCGTGCGGGGGTAGTGTTATAGGGTTTAGGGTAGTGCATTGGTGTTTGGGTAGTGTAGGGGGTCATGCGGGGGGTAGTGTTTTAGGGTTTAGGGTAGTGCATTGGTGTTTGGGTAGTGTAGGGGGTCGTGCTGGGGGAGTGTTTTAGGGTTTAGTTCAGTGCAGTGGTGTTTGGGTAGTGTAGGGGGTCGTGCTGGGGGGAGTGTTTTAGGGTTTAGGGCAGTGCAGTGGTGTTCGGGTAGTGTAGGGGGTCGTGCTGGGGGGAGTGTTTTAGGGTTTAGGGCAGTGCAGAGGTGTTCGGGTAGTGTAGGGGGTCGTGCTGGGGGAGTGTTTTAGGGTTTAGGGCAGTGCAGTGGTGTTCGGGTAGTGTAGGGGGTCATGCTGGGGGTAGTGTTTTAGGGTTTAGGGCAGTGCAGTGGTGTTCGGGCAGTGTAGGGGGTCATGCTGGGGTGGTGTTTTAGGGTTTAGGGCAGTGCAGTGGTGTTCGGGCAGTGTAGGGGGTCGTGCTGGGGGTGGTGTTTCAGGGTTTAGGGCAGTGCAGTGGTGTTCGGGCAGTGTAGGGGGTCATGCAGGGGGTGGTGTTTCAGGGTTTAGGGCAGTGCAGTGGTGTTCGGGCAGTGTAGGGGGTCGTGCAGGGGGTAGTGTTTTAGGATTTAGGGCAGTGGTGTTCAGGCAGTGTAGGGGGTCATGCTGGGGGTGGTGTTTCAGGGTTTAGGGCAGTGCAGTGGTGTTCGGGCAGTGTAGGGGGTCGTGCTGGGGGTGGTGTTCCAGGGATTTGGGCAGTGCAGTGGTGTTCGGGCAGTGTAGGGGGACTTACTGGGGGTGGTTTTTCAGGGTTTAGGGCAGAGCAGTGGTGTTCGGGCAGTGTAGGGGGTCGTGCTGGGGGTAGTGCTTTAGGGTTTAGGGCAGTGCAGTGGTGTTCGGGCAGTGTAGGGGGTCGTGCTGGGGGTGGTGTTCCAGGGATTTGGGCAGTGCAGTGGTGTTCGGGCAGTGTAGGGGGACTTACTGGGGGTGGTGTTTCAGGGTTTAGGGCAGAGCAGTGGTGTTCGGGCAGTGTAGGGGGTCGTGCTGGGGGTAGTGCTTTAGGGTTTAGGGCAGAGCAGTGGTGTTCAGGCAGTGTAGGTGTTCTTGCTGGGGGTGGTGTTTCAGGGTGTAGTGCAGTGGTGTTCGGGCAGTGTAGGGGGTCTTGCTGGGGGTGGTATTTCAGGGTTTAGGGCAGTGGTGTTCGGGCAGTGCAGGGGGTCTTGCTGGGGATGGTGTTTCAGGGTTTAGGGCAGTGCAGTGGTGTTCGGGCAGTGTAGGGGGTCTTGCTGGGGCTGGTGTTTCAAGGTTTAGGGCAGTGCAGTGGTGTTCGGGCAGTGTAGGGGGTCGTGCTGGGGCTGATGTTTCAGGATTTAGGGCTGTGCAGTGCAGTGGTGTTCGGGCAGGGTAGGGGGTCATGCTGGGGCTGGTGTTTCAGGGTTTAGGGCAGTGCAGTTGTGTTCGGGCAGTGTAGGGGGTCGTGCTGGGGCTGGTGTTTCAGGGTTTAGGGCAGTGCAGTGGTGTTCGGGCAGTGTAGGGGGTCGTGCTGGGGCTGGTGTTTCAGGGTTTAGGGCAGTGCAGTGGTGTTCGGGCAGTTTAGGGGGTCGTGCTGGGGCTGGTGTTTCAGGGTTTAGGGCAGTGCAGTGGTGTTCTGGCAGTGTAGGGGGTCGTGCTGGGGCTGGTGTTTCAGGGTTTAGGGCAGTGCAGTGGTGTTTGGGCAATGTAGGGGGTTGTGCTGGGGCTGGTGTTTCAGGGTTTTGGGCAGAGCAGTGGTGTTCGGGCAGTGTAGGGGGTCGTGCTGAGGGTGGTGTTTCAGGGTTTAGGGCAGTGCAGTGGTGTTCGAGCAGTGTAGGGGGTCTTGCTGGGGGTAGTGTTTCAGGGTTTAGGGCAGTGGTGTTCGGGCAGTGTAGGGGGTCTTGCTGGGGGTGATGTTTCAGGGTTTAGGGCAGTGCAGTGGTGTTCGGGCAGTGTAGGGGGTCTTGCTGGGGGTAGTGTTTCAGGGTTTAGGGCAGTGCAATGGTGTTCAGGCAGTGTTGGGGGTCATGCTGGGGGTGGTGTTTCAGGGTTTAGGGCAGTGCAGTGGTGTTCGGGCAGTGTAGGGGGTCGTGCAGGGGGTGGTGTTTCAGGGTTTAGGAGAGTGCAGTCGTGTTCGGGCAGTGTAGGGGGTCGTGCTGGGGCTGGTGTTTCAGTGTTTTGGGCAGAGCAGTGTTGTTCGGGCAGTGTAGGGGGTCATGCTGGGGGTGGTGTTTCAGGGTTTAGGGCAGTGCAGTGGTGTTCGGGCAGTGTAGGGGGTCTTGCTGGGGGTGGTGTTTCAGGGTTTAGGTTAGTGCAGTGGTGTTCGGGCAGTGTAGGGGGTCTTGCTGGGGCTGGTGTTTCAGGGTTTAGGGCAGTGCAGTGGTGTTCGGGCAGTGTAGGGGGTCTTGATGGGGCTGGTGTTTCAGGGTTTAGGGCAGTGCAGTGGTGTTCGGGCAGGGTAGTGGGTTGTGCTGTGGCTGGTGTTTCAGGGTTTAGGGCAGTGCAGTGGTGTTCAGGCAGTGTAGGTGGTCATGCTGGGGCTGGTGTTTCAGGGTTTAGGGCAGTGCAGTGGTGTTCAAGCAGTGTAGGGGGTCATGCTGGGGCTGGTGTTTCAGGGTTTAGGGCAGTGCAGTGGTGTTCGGGCAGTGTAGGGGGACGTGCTGGGAGTGGTGTTTCAGGGTTTAGGGCAGAGCAGTGGAGTTCGGGCAGTGTAGGGGGTCATGCTGGGGGTAGTGTTTTAGGGTTTAGGGCAGTGCATTGGTGTTCGGGCAGTGTAGGGGGTCGTGCAGGGGGTGGTGTTTCAGGATTTAGGGCAGTGGTGTTCAGGCAGTGTAGGGGGTCGTGCTGGGGGTGGTGTTTCAGGGTTTAGGGCAGTGCAGTGGTGTTCGGGCAGGGTAGTGGGTTGTGCTGTGGCTGGTGTTTCAGGGTTTAGGGCAGTGCAGTGGAGTTCAGGCAGTGTAGGTGGTCATGCTGGGGCTGGTGTTTCAGGGTTTAGGGCAGTGCAGTGGTGTTCAGGCAGTGTAGGGGGTCATGCTGGGGCTGGTGTTTCAGGGTTTAGGGCAGTGCATTGGTGTTCGGGCAGTGTAGGGGGACGTGCTGGGGGTGGTGTTTCAGGGTTTAGGGCAGAGCAGTGGTGTTCGGGCAGTGTAGGGGGTCATGCTGGGGGTAGTGTTTTAGGGTTTAGGGCAGTGCAGTGGTGTTTGGGCAGTGTAGGGGGTCATGCAGGGGGTGGTGTTTCAGGATTTAGGGCAGTGGTGTTCAGGCAGTGTAGGGGGTCGTGCTGGGGGTGGTGTTTCAGGGTTTAGGGCAGTGCAGTGGTGTTCGGGCAGTGTAGGGGGTCGTGCTGGGGGTGATGTTTCAGGGTTTTGGGCAGTGCAGTGGTGTTCGGGCAGTGTAGGGGGACATACTGGGGGTGGTGTTTCAGGGTTTAGGGCAGAGCAGTGTTGTTTGGGCAGTGTAGGGGGTCGTGCTGGGGGTAGTGTTTTAGGGTTTAGGGCAGAGCAGTGGTGTTCGGGCAGAGTAGGGGGTCGTGCAGGGGGTGGTGTTTCAGGGTTTAGGGCAGTGCAGTGGTGTTCGGGCAGTGTAGGGGGTCGTGCTGGGGCTGATGTTTCAGGGTTTAGGGCTGTGCAGTGGTGTTTCGGGCAGTGTAGGGGGTCGTGCTGGGGCTGGTGTTTCAGGGTTTTGGGCAGTGCAGTGGTGTTCGGGCAGTGTAGGGGGTCATGCTGGGGCTGGTGTTTCAGGGTTTAGGGCAGTGCTGTGGTGTTGATGTCATCAGTGATGTCATTTGAGATGTCATTAGTGATGTCATCAGTGATGTCACTGACCATGTCATGAGTGATGTAATATGTGACGTCATCAGCAGTGCATTGCGGGGGCGCGAGTTATAGTTAGCTGAACTAACTATAACGGGGGAATTTCACGGGTTTTGTACGAGTGAAATGTCCAACTAACTATAACTGTCCCTAAAACCTATGGTTTTTTCAGTGAATTTCTAAGGTTTTTTAAATGCTAATTTCTAACTATAACGTGCCTGAAACCCATGGTTTTTTCAGTGAATTTCAACGGTTTTTTAAATGCTAATTTCTAACTATAACGTGTCTGAAACCTATGGTTTTTTTAAGGAATTTCAAAGGTTTTTTAAATGCTAATTTCTAACTATAACGTGTTTGAAACCTATGGTCTTTCAGTGAATTTCAAAGGTTTTTTAAATGCTAGTTTCTAAATATGACTACAGAGGTAGGACATGTGAAGAAAGAAGAAAAAACGCACAGAAAGAAGCAAAAGAAATGCAGAAAGAAGCAACAGAAGTCCACAAAGACGAAGAAAAGAGCAGGAAGAAGCAAGACATGTGCAGAAAGAACCAACAGAGGAGCAGAAAGAGGCCTTGTTGCAAAATCATCCTGTGCCCACAAGTTTTTCAGAAGGGTACTGGTGGTAACTGACTCGGACTAACCAGGCCTAGAGCCAGTGCTATGCTAAAAGACACTTAGAATACAGTGAAAACACCTACATACACTAGGGAACACTATGCGTTGGGGTACCCCTGTGATTAGCATGACCTCCTCTGTAAGGCCCTAGTACATAATAGGGCAGGGGGATTAAAACTGCCTCTTAAAACGCACCCCGGGGCGCGTTTGCACAGTGGTGAAGGGAGGGGGGGGCCTGAGGTGACATGTGTGCAAACAAGCCCTGCGGCCGTTTTAAGTTGGGAGATTAAGTCCCCTTGAATCCTGAGGGTCCCTGGGGTCCAACTAGCCCACTAAGTACCTCCAGTAAGCGCCACAGAGCTGCGTTGCACAGTGGTGTAAAAAGGGGCGTGGCCTGGACCACCTCTCTGCAACGCAGCCCTGTGGCGCGCACTGGAGGTACCTGGTGGGCTAGTTGGCCCCCAGGGTCCCTCAGGATTCAAGGGGAATTAATTCCCCAACTTAAAACGCGCCACAGGGCGTGTTTGCACACATGTCACCTGAGGCCCTGCCCCCTCCCGTCACCACTGTGCAAACGCGCCCTGTGGCGTGTTTTAAGTTGGGGTATTAGGTCATCTTGAATCCTGAGGGTCCCTGGGGCCCAACTAGCCCACCAGGTACTTCCAATAAGCGCCACAGGCCTGTGTTGCAGAGAGGTGTAAAAAGGGGCATGGCCTGGGCCACCTCTCTGCAACGCAGCTCTGTGGCGCTTACTGGAGGTACCTGGTGGGCTAGTTGGCCCCCAGGGACCCTCAGGATTGAAGAGGAATTAATTCCCCAACTTAAAACGCGCCACAAAACGTGAACAAGACCGTGGAAACGTGGTCGAAACGCGTCAGGCTGGGCACTTGCTTGATTCATTTTTATGTATTTGTAAACTGCAAATAAAAAGGATTTGTTAATTTCCACTCGGTGGTCCGTACCTGTTTGGTTGCTGGAGAAAGGAACCTACCACAGGACTGTGGTCATCATATATATATATATATATATATATATATATATATATATATATATATATATATATATATATATATATATATATGTGTGTGTGTGTGTATATATATATATATATTAGTAGGTAGTTGTAGTTAGGACCTAGCTTCCACAGATGAAGCATTTTTTGTTTTGCTAATGACTTTGCTGCCGTATGATGAATCTTCCCAAAATGTTCTAAACTAGTATGCCAATCACTTGAGCTGCTGCCCCTCCTGGGCCTATTTTGGCATCGGGGACCACATCCTCTGGGGCCTGGCCCACATTCATAAGGGGAGGGGGCCATGCAGCCCCTCTCCTTGGGCCGATTTGAGCCCTGGGAGCCCCGATCCCTGGCCTTCATATAAAGTGGGAGGGGGCATGCAGCCCCACCCTGGGCCTATTTCAGCCTCAGGACCCATCCCCTGGGACCCAACCAAAGTTATAGAGGGCCTCCTTCCCCTGACCGATTTTGATCCTGGAGACCCATCTCCCAGGGCCTCGCCCACAATTTAAAAAGGGAGGGGAGATCCGCACAGCCCGCTGGTAGCGGACTTCAGACCTGCTTCCCTGCCCACAGTGTTGAGGGTAGGGAAACAGTTCTGAGATATTGCTCCTACCGCCAGGGAGCAGCATTTTTAGAAATTTTAGGAATTCACAGAAAAAATCAAAGGTTGCAAGGATGTTGTAGCTAGGTTCAGATTTTACACAAACAAAATCATAGAAATCCAGCAGTTATAGTTAGAGTTATTTCAAGAAATTATAAATCGTGCCCTAAGGTAACTATAACTCGCACCCTCGCCATGCACTGTTAATTACCCCACATATTACATCACTCATAACATCTTCTAGGACATCATTGATAATATCACAGCAACATTTGCTGTAAATTGTGCATATAAATAGCGAACAATGTTGTCCACTTTAACTGTTCTGCCTTACGAGGGTGTCACGTGGTACCGGACCCAGCTTAAATAATTCTTCAGCATCACCATCTTGTCAGACATAATGAATGTGGACTGTGAAAATGCTTCATTTATTGAAAATTAGCCGAAACAGCTTTGCAGTCTTGAGTGTGCGTGAGTGTGCATTCATTACTTCTATATATAAAGTTACGGAACATGAGGGTTAACTTCTGTTCTCAATTATATGTTTACATATTTATTTTGCACATGTAAGTGTGTACATGTGTTTATACACAAAAATCAGGTTAATGAAACTAAGGTGGCTGAGAATGCGCCATTCATATGTTGCCAAAAAAACTAACAGTGTCATTTAAATTGTCCTCAACAAAAGATTGCTGTTTTGATGTTATAAATATAAATATGCTGAGATCTCTAACACTTGTTGTGCAGCTGTTATGTTTTCTCATATCTTCAGTTAGCCCCATCACAAGAAGGGCATCTGTAGGGCCATCACAGCCAAAGGGAGAACCTTTGGGGTCCATAGTCGCTGTAGCCTGCATTGCCATAAGCGATGGGAGGGCCTGCACCACTGGAACAATATGGCAGCTGAGGTCCAGCTGAGAAAGGCGTCCCAGCAGCGAAAGTGCATGTGGCGCACCCTAACCCGCTCCATAATGGCTTACAAATTGCCGGTGGTCTATCCCCTGCTTGATGAGGAGCTGAAGGCCAGAGAGCAGCAACATGGGGGGAAGTCTGATTTTCTGCGGATGGGCAATTGTATGAATTATCTTTTTCTTTTATAGACCAACTACATAAGTAGGAGTATATTTTGTGGTAGTGCAACTTTGAGAGCACATTTATAAATGTCGTCGTAAGTATATAATATGCAAGTATATAGAATTTGTATACCTATTTCTTTTTACTCACTCATGCTCAGTGATTTCCATAGTCTGATGTTTTGTGACATGGAAATAACAGATATGTACATATGAGGAAGGTTTCTACAACAAAACAGATTTAATAGATCAAAAAATATATGTAGTATATTCTCTTTAGCAATATTTTATTGCATAAATATGAAAAAGTGTTCAAGAATGTATATTTCTGAGGTTAAATTGAGACACATATCTGTGCGTTTTTTTACTATGAACAAATGGTGTGTGATATAGTAAAGGTTTTCAAATATATGTTACACTCTCAGAATAGGAAAAGTGTACATTGTCTATAAGAAACCCAAGTTTTTGGTAGAAATGTAATTTTTCCTGCCAGCATATTACATTACTATGGTAACAACACAATATGGTCACAGATCCTTTCTGCGGGACTGATTCACAAAATTAAACTTGCACCTTAGTGTAAGTTTAGCTTATTTTTGTATGCAATATGTAATTTTACAAGTAGTATATTTACGACTGTAGATTCTCTGTAGTCCTGGTAGAAACTATGCACATATGAAGTTAGGACCTGCCTATCTTTTTATGTGCGGTGTCTCCACCACTACCGCACCCACAATCACCACCAAACCCTCAACTACCAGTACAACCTCATAAAAAAAACACAGAAACACACAGTCTTACATATTTCTAAACTTGATCGCACATATCCTGTAATGGCATGCAAAATACCATTTATTTACCACTACTTCAGTAGTTCTCACAAAAAGTGCCTTTGGGACACGTTTCATCAGATGCACATGCCGTAGATTTACAGTTTCCTGGACATTTAAGTGTCAATGTGATCTTGCAAATAGATTAAGACAAATGAGTGTAGCATATTTTTTTCTAATTGGATTGAAAAAGCAAAGGAACCATATAAATGGTGAGATAACAGGAAAGGCGAGGGGGACATTTATTGTGTCCACTTTTCAGACAGAACAAAGTATAAAAAAAGAAAAACAATATAACAAATACTGTGGTAACCCACAACATATGTCTGTACATTTGTATATGTTTTTCAGATCAGATAGAAGATTATTAAACTTTGAAATTAGGTGTCTATGACACGAACTGTAATCTAAAGTTGATATTTTTATGCCTTTCTGTCATGATGATGGACGATGACACCATGTACACAATTTGAGTGACTTTTTATATGTCCACAATGTGTCTAACCATATATTCACGTTTCAGTTCAACATTAAACTTTTATTAGTTTGACAGACATCACTATTTCACTTAAACTTTTAAGTTAAAGCTTTGCCGTACTGTCAACAGAATACATCATATATGTGTACAGCCATGATAACGCATATTTAAATTTGATAACATACATTTAAGCGCAATTACCTCCTATTACAGGCCGACTTAGTGTGTCATCATCCATATCCAAGAGCAGGTATGCAGCACATTGCAACATCAGGTTTACTGTGACTACTAAATTTCAAGAGGTTGGAAAAGGTAGCTTTCCCTCGTTTATTTACTTGAAACAGCTGGCTCAGGTATGGAGGTTAAGCCACCATGGGAACTGCGATAGATAGAAACTTTGTGATTTGGAGGGCGGATCTGTGGTTGTAATCCCGTTATCGGCAGCTTTTCAGCTCTTTCTCTGTCAACGGAGGAAACTGCAGCTACGGTGATGGAGGGGCCTGAGGGACTCTTGTCCATCAAACCTCCAACAATCAGACTAGAGACAGTTCTGACGGTAGACTGATTGACCATGGATTTCTGATGGTCTGGATGCATCCGCTAAGATATAAATCAGGTCCTTAGTCCTAAGATAAAATCTCTGACTGAGTTGAACCTGGTTGGTATATCCAGTCTCCGCTCCATCGTGGTCAGCCTAAAATTGTGCCTAGGTCCCATTCTACCACAACCAGTTGACCACAGTTGACGCTTAACTCTTCTTGGTGCTATTTTAATTCAAAATGTAAAAATTCATACCTCTGGTTGTCCTTATTGGATTTGTCTTGTTTTGGTGTCTGTTAGAAATTGGGTTTCTGGTTGGCAGAGGTATGCACAGTGTCCAAGCTTCAACCACAATCCTAGTCAGGGTAGTTCACAACAGAACCTAAATTATTCTTGTGCTCACCCTCTGGTAGCTTGGCACGGAGCAGTCAGACTTAACTGAAGAGGCAATGTGTAAAGACTCCACACTAGGTTAGAAAAATAGACAAAAATCCAAGGTGTAGAAGTCGATATATGAATTTCTAAAGAATAACTGTCAAAATAGCGCTTAGAAGCAATAAGCGCTTAAGTGGGTCATTCGGTCACTCTAGACCGGGGCAAAAATCAAAAGTTGAGGCCGACCAAGATGGAGTGCTGGCCGAATACAGGGACCCACTGGGGCCTGCTGAACCAAAGTACCTTGAACCGGGATGAGTCGTCGTTGATGAGGATGTGCAGTGCAGCCAAGGTGCTGTGTCATTGTTGAGCCACACAGTGGACGAGATGCGTCAATGCGTCGGTTATGAGTGTGAGTGCTGGTACCGGATGTGATGCGTGGCTGCTGCTCCCACAATAGGCGATGCGTCGATGCCAAAGGCGATGCAGTGGTTCTGAGGATGATGTGCAGGGTGCTCCACGCACTGACAAGGAAGCGCTGGTTCCAACTCACGCAAAGGCGGCGATGTGCCGGTTTTGATGAGGATGCATGGATTATGGATGATGAAGCACCCTCTGCCTTACTTCTAAGGGTCCAGGACTGGGATGGCACCACTTGGCAGGGCAGACTCACAGCTTGCAGACTCCAGGTACAGATGCAGGTGGTTCAAGTCTATGTTATCCATGAAACTTGGAAACAAGAAGCAAGCCAGCAAGCCCTTGTAGTAACTCTCAGTTCAAGTGATGCAGGTCCAGTCCTTCTAACTGAAGCAGGGGAACAGCAAGCAGCAAGACAGCTCAGCAAGGCAAGAACACAGCATGGTAGAGTTCACCAAAGCAGCAGTCCAACAGAGTAGCAGTCCTTTCAGCGGCTCAGCAACTCTTCTTTCTGGCAGAGTAGTCACTAGTCCAAAAGTGTACAGATTTGGCAGTGCCAGAGGTCCAGTACTTATACCCAGTGGTGCCTTTGAAGTGGGGGAGACTTCAAAGAAAGCTTTGAAGTGCACAGAGGTTCTCCCTGTCATGGCTCCAGACACACTACAGGGATTAATCAATCATTTCTGTGCAGACAGGACACAGCCCTTTCAGGTGTGTCAGCTCCTCTCATCCTGCTCAGGATGGCCCATTTGCATGCAGTTGACCACTCAGGCACACCTACCCTTCCTTTGTGTGTGAAGTCTTGAATGAATGCAGGAAGCCAGCTGTCACCCACCCCAGAAGTGTATTCCAGAGACATGCACAAGGCACCAAGGGCCAGATGTACGACCATTTTTTGCGGTCGCAAACGGGCATTCTGCCCGTTTGCAACCGCAAAATAGGTCTGCCCAATGTACCAACCATATTTTGTGAGTCGCTAACCTATTAGCGAATCGCAAAATATGGTTTGTGTCTCGCTGTTAGGAAGGGGTGTGCCAAGGGCGTCCCTTCCTAAGAGCGAGTCTCAAACCTATGTATGATTGTTTTGCGACCGCATTTGTAGTTGCAAAACACTAGCAGTTTACCACCCTTTTGAAAAGGGTGGTAAGCCACTCGCAAATGGGAAGGGGTCCCCAGGGGACCCTCTCCCCTTTGTGAATGGGTTTGCAAATATTTTTTAAGAGCAGGCAGTGGTCCCAGGCCCATAAAAAGTGAAACTGAAAAGTTTCATTTTTATTTTTTAAATGCATCCCGTTTTCCTTTAAAGAAAACGGGCTACTTAAAAAAAAACTGACCCCAGCAGGCCACCATCCCTGGGAGTGCTAGCCATACCCAATGGGGTCGCAAATTGCGACAGCTTCATTAATATTCATGAGGCATGCAATTTGCGACCCCATTGGGAATCGCAAACAGTGTCTGAGACACTGTTGTACATTAAGTTTAGCGAGTCGCAAATTGCGAGTCACAATTTTGCGCAATTTGCGACTCGCTAAACTTCATGGTCGTACATCTGGCCCATAATGGCTAAAGTAAGTAGATGCTAACTTTATAAAAGTAGTATTTGCTAAACTTAAATTTAAAATCAAACTTCACCGTAAGTTGTGACTTTAAATTGTCAGTTCAGTGACACTAACCTAGAAAGGTCTATCTGTTCACAGTTGGGAGTTACACTTAAAAGATGTAATAAGGTAATACTAATGTTAATCCATGGGAGGGATAGGCCTTGCAGTAGTGAGAAACCAAATGAAGTGTTTTTCACTACCAGGAGATGTAAAAAGTATAAGTACATGTCCTACATTTTACATACATTGCACCCTGCCCTTGTATTGTCTAGGGCCTACCCTAGGGTGACTTATATGTATTAAAAGGGAAGGTTTAGGTCTGGCAAGAGGTTTCACTTGCCAGGTTTACATAGCAGTTTAAAACTGCCTACACAGACTCTGCAGTGGCAGGCCTGAGACATGGTTAAGGGGTTCCTTATGTGGGTGGCACAATCAGTGCTGCAGGCATACTAGTAGCATTTAATTTACAGGCCCTGGGCGCATGTAGTGCACTTTACTAGGGACTTATAAGTAACTTAAATATGCTATTTGGGTATGAGCTAATGTTACCATGTTTAAAGGAGAGAGCAAATGCACTTTAGCACTGGTTAGCAGTGGTAAAGTGCCCAGAGTCCTAAAGCCAATAGAAATGAGCTCAGAATAAGACGAGGAGTTAGGCAAAATGTTTGGGTGACCCTTCAGAGAGGGCCATCTTCCAATATTGGCATTTTGTTTTTTAAATTAGTCTTATTTTTCTAAATTTGAGTGGGGCTTTTATTGTGTTGCATTTTTGACTTTATAAATATTTTGGCACTTCTAAATGCTTTTAAAATTTCTTAAGTATAGGTTTAAATTACTGATAGCTTTACTGAACCTAACGAGGTAGTGACATTCCTACTTATGGTGGACTCCCGTCCACCCCAACTTTCTCACAGCCATAGTATCTTTTGACTATGATTTTACCTTGTTCACAAATTTAATCTCTTGCATCCTGTTTTGTTTATATGCATTTCTAAAAACATGAAAAAATGCCATTGTATAAACCATATATGCAGAGGCGCAGTGTACAATATGGTATATATTACCATTGTTGAACTTTGTCTCTCGTGAGTCATGGGTCATTCCCCACACTCAACAATGGTAATAAATAGGATATAACACTCTGACCATCTGCATACATTGTCTCTGTCTCTGCCTCTCTTTCTCTCTCGCTCCCTCTTTCTCTTTTCCCCAAAAAAGTTAATCCACCTCAGCTCCTTCCTGGAAAGTTTTGGGGTGATCTATGTTATGTTATGTTATGTTATGTTAGGTAATCTTATATAGCGCACAGCTGCCTGGTAGCAGTGTCAGAGGGAAGCTAGAGACTAAACCAAGGGGAACAGGTAGGTTTTGATGGCCTTACGAAAGGATAGCAAGCAATCCAGGCGGCGGATCTGAATAGGGAGGGAGTTCCACAATTTAGAGGCTAAATACCGGAAGGACCGGCCCCCAGCTCTGAGGCGCTTGACCCGAGGGACCGTAGCCAAAAATTGCTCAGCAGAGCGTAGCTCACGGGTAGGTACATAGGGGATCAGTAAATTAGCCAGAATCTCAGGGGATGAAAGCTTTAGTATTTTAAAGGTCAGGCATAGTGCTTTGAATACGATCCTTTTGGCCATGGGTAACCAATGTAGACGGCGCAATGCACCCGTCGCGGAATAAGTTCTAGGGAGCCTCAACAAGACTCGGGCGGCTGCATTCTGAACTCGCTGGAGACGAGTCACTTCTGCCTTGTTAGCACCTAACATAAGTGAGTTGGAGTAGTCCAGTCTGGACAAAATAGTCACCTGGACTATCAACTGGCGGGTGGGTGGATCGAAGAAACCCAACATGGGCCTCAATCCCCGGAGTAGGCCAAAGCAGGTGCCTGCAACCTTCTTGGTGTGCTCCTGAAACCCAAGGGTGGAATCGAGCCAGACCCCACTATCAAGTGGGGGCCAGGAAAAACAGTCCCAAAATACTTTTTTTCAAAATCATTTTCCATAGAGAATTTTAGACAGTGCTACACCCAAAAGCAGCTGAACAGAATTACACCCAATTAGGCAGAACACTAGCTCTTTACCTAGAATTCATGCTTTTTCTGATTTTGAGAAATTTAGGTTCAATATTTATAGAAATCTAATACTGAGGGAGTCCTGCCAGACTAGCAAATCAAAATATGAGATCAGATTGGCTGCTGATAAAATATACAAATACACTGGGTTGCCATTTTAGGACTCGGGGACTTAGTCCCCATACCCTAGAAAAAAATTAATTAGCATATAGAAGGCAGGGTAAGGGGTTGTATGTTGGAACAACGAGTTTCACAACCCGACTTCCCTAACAACAAGGGCGCA
This sequence comes from Calotriton arnoldi, assembly GCA_963921515.1. Classification (NCBI taxonomy): domain Eukaryota; kingdom Metazoa; phylum Chordata; class Amphibia; order Caudata; family Salamandridae; genus Calotriton; species Calotriton arnoldi. The sequence continues at coordinate 14,021 of CAWUFW010021668.1, forward strand.
ACCACAACCTCGTCTAAACCACAATTTTTTACCACGCATTCCTTTACCACAATTTTTCGTGTTAAAGGAATGCGTGTTAAAAAAATGCTTTTCTACTACTACTCCGATCCCCCCAAACCCTCCTGCCCCATAAAAACGAATTCGCCCCACACCCTATTAACAAACACTTTCACCCATTCCCCCTAAAAATGAATCCCAAACCCCTACCCCCTAAAACTAACTCAACCCCCTTATAACTAATTCCCCCCTTAAAAATAATCACGATCACCCCCACCTCCTAAAAACTAACTCAACCCCTTAAATTCTAATTACCCCCACACCATATAAAACAAACATAGCCCCATAAAAACTAATCCCAAACCCCACCCCCTAAAAACAAACTCAACCCCCATAAACTAATTCCCCCACCCTAAAAATAATCACGATCACCCCCACCTCCTAAAAACAAACACAACCCCTTATAAACTAATTCCCCCACCTTAAAAATAAATACGATCACCAACGCCCCTAAAAACGAACTCAACTCCCTACAAACTAATCCCTCCCACACCTTCTAAACAAACACGATCACCCATACCCCCAAAAACGAAACCCCAACCCCTAAAAACTAACCCCAAACCCCCCACCCCCTGAAAATTAACCTCTCTTACCTGTTCCTCTGCGACGCTCCTCCGAACTCCGCCCTGCCCGAACACTAGACCGAATCAGCCTTAACCATGCACATGCGTGGTTAAGGCTGAGTTGTTGTTCGGGCAAGTCGTTGTTCCGCTTGCGTGACTCCGGAACGGAGTCGTTGTTCAGGATGTTTCCCGGGGTAAAGATACCCTAATCCTCTTGCCATTGTGGGGGGAGTGCTGTAGGGATCCCCTGTGGCCAAAATTTAAAAAAATTGTTTTGTGGTACTAAGGCAGTACTGTGTAGGCCTGTCGGAAAAGGATAGGACTGCCTTTTTTCATTAAAATACCCACCCAGGGGTAGGCGCGGTCTTGGGAGGTTGGTGCATTTTAAATGTTTTAAAAAATATGGTGAGGGGGTGCATGAGCCCCCTCCCTGAGCCGGGGATTACACTTAAAAGATGTAATCAGGTAATCCCAATGTTAAGCTATGGGAGAAATAGGCCCTGCAGTAGTGAAAAATGAAATTAGGAGTTTTTCACTAACAGGACATGTAAAACTTAAAAGTACATGTTGGGTATTGATCCCAGGCACCCCATTCTCAGGGCCTGGCCAAAGTTTTTTTCTTAATGAATAATATATTGAGAAATTGGGGTTGTGTGTGCCCTCCTCCCTGAGTCAGGTTTTGGCCCCGGCCACTGAATCCCTGGGGCGAACAAGCAGTATTTCTCCCACCTTGAAGTAGCAAGGCGCCCGCCAGGAAGGAGCAGAAATCTACCTCTCTGCCTCCAATAGCATGGGCAGGGAACACTGCATTGCTCCCAACAGGAGGCTGCTACTGTAGGATTGGAGCACACTCACTGCTTCTGGCTCCTACAGGCACCCAGGATAGGTGCTGGTTGAAGAGCCGGTGGGCCTCCAACAGCGTGGGCAGGGTACCCTACATTAATCCCACTAGGAGAGCAGAAAGTAAGGCTGCTACTGCAGGATAGGAGAACACTCACTGCTTCCGGCTCCTACAGGCACCCAGGATAGCTTCTGGTTGAGGAGCCAGTGGGCTGCAGTGGCTTTGGCCCACCCCTGTTGACCACAACATGAGGAAAAGTTGTGCGTGCCGCGAGGCACCCACCAAAAATAAAAGAAAGTAAAAAAAAAAGACATGCTGCACTATGCCACGTGCAGAAAACAGCAGCAGCTTTGTCACTAATAAAATATTTGTTCCTCCTGAGAGCAGTGTCCCATAATGCCCTGCAAGGGCTTTACTTTGGATTTTTTTTGTGGTGGTGTACCAAAGGCAGTCAGGGATACAACCCATGATTTATTTAAATGTTAAGGGTGGCTACATGTAATACAGCAGCCTCCTCCAAGAACATTTAAAAAAAAAGTTGATGTCAGTCTCTTGGGTCATTGAAAACATGTCTCCAGGAGAGCTCACTATAATTTTCAAGCAATCTGAGCTGAAGATGAATGCTCTTCAGCTGAGGTGCGTGGACCTCATGTGGTTGGTCTTATGACTGCAGGAGTGTAAAAGAAAGACTCTGATATTCTTCAATGTTGTTTTGAATGCACATGCTTTATTTAAAGGTTTATCGACAAACATTGCAATGCTTGTTATTAATAAAGCATGTGTTTGTTTGAATGAGGTTATAGGTTTCAATGAGTTTTAATGTTGAATCCTAACAAGACTGTTGTTTCATTCAGGAAGTGATAAGGGATATTGATGTGTCCACCCCTTGACAAAGCCAATAAGACTGCCTCCATTTAATGATTTGGTGATCCATTGACAAAGCCAATGGGCTTGCCATGTATACTGATGTGGTCACCCCTTGACAAAGCAAATAGGTCTGCTTTTTACATATTGATGTGATGACCCTTTGACCAAACCACCTGACCGGCCTTATTTAAAATGACACCCCTTTAAATTGTAATGAGAGCTCTATTTGCTGGCCGTGCATAGGGGGTTGGGTGCAGGGTTTATCCTTCACATGCAAGTGAGGTTATAGTTAGGTATGGTAGTAAGATCATACTTTGCGTTGCAAAACTCTAGAAACGCACTGAAAAAAGCAGAGATTAAATTAGTGTTATAGTTACGTAGGGTCATAAGATGTTACTTTTTGTTGAGTCAGAAGTTGCTTTTATTCATTGCAGGTTAAAGTGGATAGTATTTTATTAAAGCAAAGCTGTAATACTGTGCCTGGAGCAGTAAAATATGTTTGTCATTTTTCAGCTAGACGTGGATAGCACTGGCTAATCCTATGCTTAAAAGTTTGCTTCAAAATCAGCAAAAGGCAGGGTTGCTTTTCTATCTCTGCGTGAATAGTACTGTGGTAATCCTATACTTAACAAGTCTGCTAAAAAAGCAGACATTTCAGGTGGACAGATTTATAGTGCCGCTGGTTTTGTAGAGCAGTTCTCCACCCAAACTTTCAAACCACCCAGAGTTCATAGTCTTGTTTGGATAATTTATGCAGCACTCAAAGCTTGTGAGCGTTAAGTTTTGACCTATTCTTGGAGTCCCCTTATCTTGAGACAAAGCTATACTTCTCTGACAAGCTCTAATGTGAGTGAAACACGTGTCAAGAGTTTCTTTTATTAATTACAGGTTGGCTTGATTAGTATTTTACTAATACAATGATGTAATACTGTTCCTGGAGTGGTAAAAAAAACGTTTGTAGTTTTTCAGCTAGGCATGGATAGCATTGAGCTAATCTTATGTTTAACACCTCTGCTAGAAAAAAAGAAATTTGAGTTGAACAGATTGAGAGTGTCGCTGGTGTTGTGACTGTGATCCAACAAGAGTATCTCTCTACCTAAACTTGGGAACTAATCAGATTTCTAGGCTTGTTTGGTCACTGTGTAGTTATAATTAAGTCAGAGTTTCCATAGAAAGAGAGTTTATGTTTTGCTAATAACTTTGACACCGTTTGATGAATCTTCACAAAACTTTCAAAACAGAGTTTTTCCATTTTTCCACCTCAGCTACTTCCTGGAAACTTTCGGGGAGAACCACTAATTAGAGGCCTAGAAAAAGGGGGTTCCCAAAACTATTTTCCCCATGCAATTTCAATTTGGAAAATTACACAATAATACAGAAAGAAAGGCTGAACAGAATAACACCAAATGTGGCAGAAAGCTAAATATTTACAGAGAAAGCAATCTTTTTGTTATTTGGTGTAAATTTGTTCAGCTGTTTTTGAGAAATTAGGGTTAAAAAAATAATGATATCAGGTGACATGGTACTCCTGCATTCAAATAAAGCATTCTGATTAGCTGACAGGGCTTTCTTTTCCCGTTGGACCTTTTGGTCCTGTGGAACCAGCTGGGTCCCGTGGCACTGGTTTTTCTGTGTGAGAATCATGTTCAATCTGTCTACACAGAAAAGGTTTTTGCTTTCCAAAAACAAACTAGAAGTTTGTTATTCATAAATAAAAAAGACAAATTGACCTGACTTACTGGGAGTTTTCACCCTCTTTGTGTGGATAGATTTTTGTAATTCTGCTTGAGATTTACAGTCTTTCTTTTGAACTGGAAAAAATTATGACGCAACGTCTGATCTAAATAAGGAAAACCGTGTGATGTACTTTGGCTAACAGTCCAATGTCAGTTCAAAGGATTCTCCTTCCGTCCCCTGTTTGGCTTGTCAGGGACAGGTGCAGCTGAGCGAGGGGCCGCTGGCGGGGCCTGCCGTCGCCTGGAAGCTGTGGTCAGGCTGAGGCCTGGAGGCCTCAGCCCGCCGATTCCGACTCCGGGGGACTAATCTCCCACTCTGAGTCCCGCCCGGGCTGGGTGTTCGGCCCAGCGATTGGCTGCAACTGGTGCAACTGGCGCAGCTGGTGAGGGGCCTGCAGACTCCTGGACGCTGGAGCTGTGACACGGCCTTGTGGTCATGGCCCACTTACCCCACCACAGGGGCAGCCTTGCTGTACACATCGGTGCAGAGGCCCTGTGGTGAGACCCGCACCTTCCTTCTCCTGGGGCCTGGCCGTGCAGACTCTGCAGCTGTTTTATCTCCCTGTGTCTGGCCCGGGGTGGGGGCCTGGCCCAGCAGTTGGTAATGGCCTGTAGAGCAGGGTGGGCCTGTGCTGTGACCCGAGGCCGGAGGGGCCCATCAGCTGAACCTTCGAAGGACGCGTGTGCTCCTGGGAGAAGCAGCATTGCCTGAGGCCAGGCTGCTGTGCCTCATTGGGGTGAAGGCAGATTGCTGTTGAAGTCGCCACTGGCGCTCCTTGATGTGCGGACATTGGGTCCTACGGGTGGCCTGGAGATTGCAGACTATGCATGCACCTGTTGGGGTAGGTTTTCTGCATGGGTCAGTGCAGTACCCCCTGGGGTGTGGGCTCCCTCCTCCGGTGCTCCTATAACCCTGCTGCTGCTCCCTCCTCCTACTTTTCCTTGGCTGGGGGCTGCTTTTGGAGAGTGACTGTCGCATGTAGCCCCTGGAGTTGCACTCTGATCCTGGTCATTATCACTTTGTGCCTGGATGCCGGGGTGGCGTCCCCCTCCCGACAGACTGCCTGCTGGGGAGGGGTGCTGCCCAGCTTTGAAGCTGCTTTTGGCGTGTGGAGGCTGGAGCGGCAGGCCTGTCAGAGGGGAGGTGGGGCGGGTCAGTACCGGCTGGCCCTGGGCCCTACTTCGGTGGGACAATGCCACTAGTGTGATACCCAGCCCCTTCACCCTCTCTGCTTGCAGAGGACCACAACATGGGCCCAAGAGTATCAGGGCACACAGTCGCTACTTAGTGTGGTCTCCTGGACTCTGGGGCGGCTAGAGTCCTGGGGTGGTTGGATGTCTGCTCTTGGACTGCATCTTCCTTTCGCCCCCCTAGGCCTTGAACAGTGTGATTTGCGGACTGCAGCACCACCGCTCGACAGACGACTGTGGTCGCAGTTGTCCTAACTGGGATTGTACTCATGGGAAAGAACAAAGCGTCACGTTCCACCTCAACACAAATGCAAATGTATCACTACACTACTCGGTCAGCATCTGGTCCCACGGGACCCCCTATGGTAAAAAACATGCATCTGCGTCTAATGATCTTGCGGTTATTCTGCAAGTTATCCAGTCCTCTCAAGCAGCGGTAGAAGCCAAGGTCGGTGAGGTCAGAATGGATGTGGCGCTCCTCCGACTGGTCCTTCGCAATGTCACAGCGCAGATTGCAGATGCGGAATCCCATATCTCCACAGTTGAGGTTGAAGTCTCCACTCTTAAATCCCAAGTATCTGCTCTCCTTTCCCGCACATCAGAGCTACACGCTTGAGCTGAGGACCCTGAGAATCGCTCGAGGCGCAACAGCATCCACGCCAAAGGTGTGCCTGAAGCCAGTGATGGTACTGCTCTGCAGCAAATTACCAACTTCATTGAGACCTGGATTATGTCCTGGATGCCAGATTCACGTTTGTCCCAATGGTTCGCCGTGGAGAGAGTGCACCAAGCCCTGACTCCCAGGCCTCCACCGGGGGCCTCTCCCCAGCCCATCATTGTCCACATTCTGAACTATAGGGACAGAGACGCGATCATCAGCGCAGCCCGCTCTCACTCAGATCTGAGGTGCAAGGACGCGAAGGTCCTCATATTCCCTGACTATACCAGGGAGGTACAGCAATGGAGGTGGTCATACCTAGAAGTCAAGCAGAAATTGTGAGCCATGGGCCTGCAATACTGTCTTCTGTTCCCAGCCAGACTCAGAGTCATCCATCTTAACAAGTCTCATTTCTTTGATACTCCTGAAGCAGCGTGGCAGTGGTTCATGGAGGGACGGCAGCAGGGTGGGCAGGCTTCGTCCTCCCAATTGCTGCCCAGATATTGGAGGCACCGCACTCGCTCCCGCCTGCCTCTTCTTAAAGCATCCACGGCTTTTGGGGGGCCTGCCTGGGGGCCAAGTCACTGAGTTAGAGAGCAAGGATCGGTTCTTTGGGTCCCTCTCGCCAACGGGGTCGGTGGACTGCCCTACACTCAAACCGGACTTAGATCTCTCTCGTAGCCCTGTCATCTGAAAGTCCTGGCATTCCTCTAGTGAACAGCTCCCGTACCACATGCACAAAAACAGGATGTGTGTCTTAGGTGAAGGCATCTAAGCATAATGTCTAGCTATGTTTTGGACTTGAGCCAATCTGATGACATAGGGCAGCTGTCTTTATGAAGTCCACCCAACTCTTGGAATCTCCCTGTTATGTCACAACGAACATCCACTGTAGTGTATTATGTTGCTTCTAGTATTGGGGTTTCATTGGGTGACATATGCTTCTGGGGTAGAAGTGTGGGGTGGGATGGGAGTTGGGGGTGGGTTTTTTTCAGTACACTGTTGTTTCTTGCTTCCTTTCTTCCTTCCTTTTTTGGTTTTGGCACACTTTGTCCTCCTTACCATGACCGTAGCTTGTGGGCACTGCTTTTAGGCACTGCACTCCCAATTTCAGCGCTACTCCAGTCTCTAGGCCAGGGATGGGTTCCCTGGGATCCTGCTCGCCCACGCCCTCCACTCCGCCCAACACATGACCTTCCAGGATTTATTGTGTAACGTTAACGGTCTGTTGGACCGGGTGAAACAATCCACGATCTTCACATTTGCTCACCGCCACCTTCCCGAGGTCCTTCTACTCCAGGAAATGCATCTCCTGGGTGATAGATGTCCCTTCCTGGCCCGCAAAGGGTCTTCCATGTGGGATCTTCCAGGGGTACGAGAGGAGTAGCCATCCTCCTGCACCACTCATTCCCTATGATGATGATCTTCCAGGTCACGCGCAACCCACAGGGGCAATTTATCTCCTTGGAGGGCACATTGGAGGGTAGGACAGTTGTGCTGGTGTGTGTGTATGTTCGACCAGCCTTCCTGGCACTCTGTCTTAAGGATCTCTCTAACTTCTTGCATGTCTCCCACACGGACTCACTATAATAGGTGGCGACTTTAATGCAGTCCTACACAGTGACCCTGATAGCTCTGGCCCCCCCACTACTTCCAGAAACACAGGGGCCCACCATCTTGCTGATTGATCCAATGCTTGGGGTCTCTGTGATGCCTGGAGGTGTTGGCACCCTAACCTCCGCCAGTTTACACACACTTCAATGGTGCACCACATGCATTCATGTATAGACCTTTCTCTTGCTCGCCCCCGACTGCCAATTGGTGACCCACATTAATATCCTGCCGTATGGGTATATCTGATCATTCCCTAATTCTCCTCCACCTGGGGCACTCTCCTTCTACCCATGGTATTTCCAAGACATGGACTTTGTCCAAGCGTTAAGGGTCGAACTAGGTGCATTTTTTCGTGACAACGACGGGTCTGTCTCCCACATGGGCACCCTTTGGGCTGCCAGTAAGGCGGCCCTTAGGGGGGTTGCAAAGTGTTTGATCAGGAGAAGGGAACGGAAAAGTGCCTCTCTCATTACCCAGTTAGAGGCCCGTGTCATGCGCTTGGAACACCACCTGATATGGACCCCGAGCGAGGCTGTCTCTCGGCAACTCTACCTCATCCGGTAAGACATTCGCTTACACTCCCTGGAGATGGCTAAACTTCTTTGGCGCGCCTCCACAGCCAGAGTGTATGGTAGGAGGGATAAGAACAGGTGAAACGGATCACCCCTGAAGTGATGGACGACTCGGCTGTTTGAGGCAATAACTTCCGGAGATCACGCAGACCTTCGGTTGTTTCTACGAGAAGCTGTACTCTGCGCCCTCAGATGGGGTCCAATGAGGCCTGAGCATTTTCTAGCTTCAGTCCCTCTGCCCGTCCTCCTACCAGTGGACTCTCATTTACTGGACAAATCTCTTACCGGAGAGAAAATTGGGGATGCCCTCTCTGGCCTGGCTGCGGGAAAGACCCCTAGCCCTGATGGGTTCCCCATGGAATACTATGCGTTGTTCCGGGATCTCTTCATCTCTCACTTGTTGGCAATGTATGAGGAGGTGTGTCAAATGGGCATGTTCCCAGGAGAGCTGGATACCGCAACTATAGTGATGCTACCTAAGACCCATCTGCCCTCCACTTCCTGTGCCAGCTATCACCCTATATCACTGCTTAGTTATGAAACAAAGATCTTCCCCACAGTATTAGCAAACAGATTAAAATGGATGCTGCAAACATTAGTGCATCCGTATCAATGTGGCTTTATACCCTCTTGGAGCACAAAACACTGCATCTGTTGACTTCATGAGGCCCTAGCCCACTGTCATCGTCTGCCCCAAACTCTAGCCTTACTCCGCATTGACTTTGAAAAGGCGTTCAATACGGTGGACTGGGATTATCTAGAAGAGGTCCTGAACCGTGCGGGTCTGGGCCACTGCTTTTTCAGCATGGTGCGTGTGTTTTCTATTCTCATCCCACAGCCTGGGTACGTGTCAATGGTGCGCTTTTGGATCCCTTTCCAATACAGCGAGGCACTAGTGAGGAGAGCCTCCTGTCCCCCATCCTTTTTGCCTTATCCATGGAACCCCTGGCCCAACTTATATGGATGGATTCTCAATACCAGGGCTGGGCCTGGTGGGTGGGGCATGAGGACCGTATCGCATTATATGTGGATGACGCTCTCCTTTAACTCGCAGACCCAGCGGAGAGTGGCCCTCGCTGCCTCCAGTTGCTCAACACCTTTGGGAGGGCCTCCGGCTTGAAGATGAATTCTTCCAAATCTGTGCTGGTTCCCTTGGCATCAACCCGGCATGACTGTTTTGACAGGCAGTCCACAATTCCCCTCCGCCGGCCCAGTTTTAAATGCCTGGGCATTTGGTTTGTGCTACATTCCGAACTCACTTGGGCCCTCAACTTGCAACCTTTGCTTAGGAAGGTAAAGGCGGACTTGGTAAAACGGTGCACCCTCCCTCTAAATGTCATGGGCTACATGGCACTTAACAAGATGATGATCCTGCCACGTTTTTTATACATTTTTCAAAATCTCCCACTTCTGTTGCCACCTCATGGTTTCGGGAGCTAGACGGTGTTTCTTGGTCCTACCTGTGGAGGGGATCGCGACCTCATCTGGCCTTTTCTCATTTTCAACGGGGGCCCTCTGACGACGGCCTGGGCATGTCCAACTTTTTTCTGTATTACTTGTCATGTCAACTTCTTGTCATTCATGACTGGTTCAACGGGGGTTGGTTGGATCCAGCCTATCGTTTGGAGCTCTCTTGTCTCGACTTTCCTAACCTACAGGCGATGCTATACGGTTCACCCATTCCCACCTCCATGCCGCTGGTTACCCGGGTGGTGCTGCTCGCTTGGTGAGCTGCACTCCAACATGTGCAGTGGGAGGGCAGGCTTACCCAACAAACCCCCCTTTGGCACGGCATGTGGCTGAGGGAAGTGGCCAGGCTTTGTGGTTTTAGTTCCTGGGGCCTCATTGGAATCTCGCATCTTGGAGATGTCTGGGCGGGGTCGCACATACACTCTTTTTTAGATTTCCGACAAAAATATACGTCTGTGCACACCCAATATTATCATTACCTTCAGATTAGACACGCTCTAAGCATGCATGTTCATACGGATGGCCACTTCCCGGAATTTAGCCCCTTGAAGGCTAAGCTCCTGATGGGTGACCTGGGGTGCGGTGGCATTTCACAAATTTACCGCACCCTTGTTCTTTACTCATCTGGTTCATTTGATCACCTCAAGTCTCAGTGGGAAAGTTGGGTAGGCCCCTTGGAGGATGAAGATTGGCGTGATGCTCTGATGACACCCCACGTGCTGACAATCTCTTCCAGACTAAGACTGGTGCAGACATACTACCTGTATTCCGCATACCTCCCACCAACCACCTTCACCGAGCTGGCCTCCGTCCCCACTCCACTTGCCCGCGCTGCGAGGTTGGTCCAGCAGATTTGTATCACGATATGGACATGCACGAAGATACAGAATTTCTGGTCAGAAGAGACTAGAGACCTCTTTGAGGTTTTGCAATGGGTGGTCCCTCTCTCCCCTCTTCTAATTCTTCTCGGGGTAATGGAGGGCACTGGAGGTACACGAGCGGAGAAGGCATTTCTGGGCACAGCCTTCTTGATAGCTAAGCGTGGCATAGCCGCGAAGTGTTTAAGTCCTAGCCCCCCAACCCTTGCACAGTGCAGGAGAGGGGTGGACTGGTGTGCTCAACAGGAGCGCTTGGTCTTTGAGTGATGGGGTTGACCCCAAAAACACAGGCGGGTATGGGGGAAATGGCTGGGTCACTTCTGTAATTAGAATGTTGTTTGGTGTCATTGAGTATAGCGTGCAGTGTCTGCATTTTCATAGAGGGACGCTGTCTCTGCAATTGGTCATGATGTGCTATTTAATAATGTACTACTCAAGTGCCATATTTGAATGTTTTTCACACGGCCAAGTTCTTTGGCCAAAAATCCAATCAAGTTTGTTTATTAAAAAAAAGGATTCTTTTGGTGGAGCCATCAGACATTTCATCAGCAAGAACATGGTGGTTTCCCCGACTCACAGTAGAGTAGAGGGAATCTTGTGGTCGGTGGACTGGATAAAGGAAACATCTCTATGTATAGGAAAAAATGGGAATATTCACGGAAAATTCACGTAAAATTAGTTCAATAGAAAGAACTCTGCACTCTTTACATTTTACTGGTAGGAAGTTGGCAGTTTCTGGGCCATTTCACAAAAGCATGTAGGAGTACTTAAAGGAGAATTGCTGTAGAACTGCATCCATTACTAATGAATGTTTTTGTAAAGCTACAGCAATGTTTATTTTGTCATGCATTCTTTATGGAATGTTTCATATTTGAGGGGGTCATCTAAGATTGTCTAAAGTTGAGTAAATTAAATGTCTATTTCTGATTACTATATATGATATAAATACTATCAATATAGCTTCCTCCATCAGTCATGATAAGAATATCCTTAGGCGTATATTATCTTGATTTCACACTGGTAATTTTCATCACTTTTTGGGTCGAGCCCTGAGCCAGCACACAAGTGCTGCTCTGGGGTTGATCTGTGGTAGTACACTACGTGAAGGAAGCCCCGCCCACTCCCCCGCCCATCTTTTTCATTGGCTTGTGTCTTTTTCCTTCCTAAATGCTGCCTTCTGATTGGTTTATAGGCTTGTTAGTGCCTCCTGATGACGGCCATGTCGTCATTTGTATCATTCCATGGCTACTGGCCCCTTTACTTCGAGTGTTGCACAGTATGTGTTATTTAGATTGTGAGCACTATTTTCTCTAATGAGGTTCTCTTACTGCCCGTGCCTTCTCCCCCCTCCCACAGTCCGTGCCTTCTCGCTCCCCCGCCCACACTCCCGTTGTTTGTGCCTTCTCGCCCCCCTGCCCCCCGCCCGCACTACCGTTTGCAATGCAATAGGTCTCACGTAAATGCGAGTCCTATTGCATTGCAAATGCTTGTTTTGGACAGAAAACTATAACAAACTTCGTTTAAGTACCCAGTGTTGTAAATTACTGAACCAAACAGGAAGTTAGTCAGTAGCAAAAGTGTAACAGAAGTAGGACTAAAAAAGCTCGAACCCATAGCATCGTCTTAAACGTGGCGGCCATGATATTTCAATTGGCTGTAATATAAAGTCATTGTAAATAATGCTCTTTTCCAACAAATTGAAATGTGAAGTAAATTATAAAATATAAAGTGAAATAATTAGTTTACATAAGATGCAAAAATTAATACAGGGGTTTTAACTTGTTGACCTCTAACATTATATGTGAGTGGAATGCCAATGCTCTAGTTGACGATTTAAACAGTAGTTGTACTTTTGGTTGTCGTAGTTTGTGCTAACTTTATAGTAAACTTGCAAATTGGCTTCACCGTGGTGACATGGTTGGTGTTCCAGGTTTGTACGCGAGCATGACCCTGCGCACTCCCATCTGAGCGTGATGAGCTTGGAGTTTTACGCAATGGAGTGCACGAATGAACTACTCAGGAAGAGTGGCACCAGTATTCAATTCTGAAGCAGAGGAAGGTAGAGATGCACGTTCGAATGCCTTACTACTGAATACATGAGGTAAGGCAGGAAATCAAACTGCGATGATAAGTTGGGACGGCATGGTAGGGCTGTGGTGGAAGGTTTTACGGCATTATTTAGGGTTGAAACTGCGCTCTTCTGATTCAACGAGGCTCGGTTGGGCGGTGCGGGAGTAATGCGGACCCCGGAGAAGGCTTAGGCTCCGAGCGCTCAAATTTCGAATTTAGTGCGTGAATAATTTATCAGGCCGTTTTTTCTTTTCCATTTGAGCACTTGTAGTTGTAATGATGCACTACCAGGCAGGCGGCCTCGCTGCAGGGAGCATTAAATGTACACAGCCACACACAGTGATATTCTGGGCCGCAAGTCTCGAGCGACCCCTGCCAGTTTATTTAAGCTCTCTGGCCACGCCTGGCCAGAGAGTGATACAATGTATGGAGGCCCTTCCGGGCTAGGGGTCTGGGGTCACCCTTCTCGCGGCTGCTAGACCGCTATATCCCATCCCAAGTCAGTGTTCAAAACCAATAAAATAAATCAACACATAAAGTCTGTGAGTCTTTGGCTTGGCCTTGGGTTGGGTCTTAGGTCGTACCTCCGTTGGCGGCTTTGTTGACTCTCTGGAGGGCTGCCCGGTGACAAGGTGTTGTTGGCAGTGGTTGTTCTGGCCTCTACGATCATGGAATATGACGGGTTTACCTTGACTTGAACTCAGCCCGGGCCTGGGGGAATGCCCTCCGCCGTCGCTTCTCCACTCTCCGCAGGTCCAGAAGACACCCCCTCAGCATCTGAGCCTTGTATCCTCTTGAACCAGGATAGGTTTCGAGTGATCTTCTCATCACCTCTCTGAGTTGTGATGGCAGTACCATTGGTTCTCAGCGCAGTCCACGGTGCAGGTTCATATGATGTGCGGAACTTCCCTCCGCTATGACGGTTCCGTACCAAGATGGTGCACCCTGGGGCTATGACCCGGTTTCTCGCCCTTCTCCTCGCGCTGGCCCGTTCATTGTTTGCTGCTCGTCGTGCTTGAGTGTCAGTAAGGTCGTAGGGTTCAGGAGCCCAGCCATCGGCTGCGGGGATGGTGTCCCGACGGGGTCCGGCCAGCATCAGGGACCAGGGTGATCTCTGGGATGTGCAGTTCGGAGTGCTGCGATAGTTCCGCAAGAACCTGTGTAGTGCTGCTTCGGGGTTGGACTGCTCGGACACTGCAATCCGGAGGATTTTGTTAAGTGTTTGCATGAAGCATTCAGCTTCTCCATTGGTTTGCGGACATTGGGGAGTGATGCGGTGGTGGTGAACCCCAAGTAGCGCTAACATGTTTTTGAACTCTGCTCCTTGAAACGTGGGCCTAGTATCGGTCTTGACTTTGTGGGGCAACCCAAAGAGTGCGAAGGTCTTCTCTAGGACTGGCTGTAAGTGAGCGAAGGACATAGATGAGATCACTTCGACCATGGGGTATTTTGTATGGCTGTCAATCAGCACAGCCGTTACCCTGCCATCCGGAAAACTCCCGAAGTCTAGGCTTACTCGTGACCACGGGGACGTCGCTGGGTCATCCGTTATTACCGGGGCAGGATGTTATTGGTTGCTGGTGAGCTGGCATGGTCTGCAGTTTCTCACCAGGGCATCTACAGTGGTTTCAAGTTCAGGGAACCACATCTTCTCCCTCATTCGCGACTTCATTCTCATGGTCCCTTGGTGTCCTTCATGGGCTAGGATGGTGGCTCATTCCTGGAGACTTGCAGGAATGACAATCCGGGATCCTCTCAGTATCACCCCATCTGCAGCTGCGCTTAGCTCGTCCCGCACTTTCCAGAACTTTCCTAGCCGGTCTCTGTCTGTTTCGTTCCATCTGTAGGAGCCATGAAGGAAGTCTTCCCATGAGCCTCTTTGGATGGATTTCAGCACTTTCATGAGCACAGCGTCTGTGCTGGTTTCTGTCTTTATCTGGTCTATAGTGAGAGCTCGCGGACAGGCCCACTGAGACACCATGTCAATGTATTCTTCCATTCTCAGTTCCTGGTCCCCGCCTTCTCCGGCCATCTCTGGTGGGTGTCGTGACAGAAAGTCTGCCGGGTTCTTTGCCCCTGGTCGATAGACTAGTTACATTTGATAGTGTTATAGCTGTATAGCCCAAGTGCTGAATCCTCGGTGGAGGGTGTGGGGCGGTGCCTCTAGACAGCGGGATAAGTGGCTGGTGGTCAGTCACAACTCTGAAAGGGTGCCCACTGACATACAAGTGGAAGTGGTTGCAGGCCCACTTAATTGCTAACGCCTCCCTTTCAATTTGGGAATATCGGGCTTCCGTCAGCATGAGGGCCTTGCTCGTGAACGCTAGTGGAGCCCATTTCCCTGGTTCAGTTTCCTGGGTCAAGAGTGCTCCTAGACCCACGGGGCTGGCATCCACCAGGAGTTTGGTCTTCCGTGTAGTGTCAAAATACGCCATGGTGGTTTTTCCCAGGAGCGCCACTTTGATCTGTTGGAAGGCTTCTTCCTCTCCCTTGCCCCACTTCCAGGTAGCGTCCTTTTTCGTTAGGGCATGCAGCGGTTCGGCCAACATGGCCAGGTTCAGTATGAACCACCCGCAGTAGGTGGCCATCCCAAGGAAGCTTCGGGTCTCGGACGCTGTCCTCGGGGCAGGGGCTTGTTGTATGGCTTGCGATTTCCATGGGTCTACACTGACTCCGTCTTGGCTGAATATGTAGCCGTAGAATTCAATGGAGTTTTGAAATATTAACATTTGTCTCGGTGAAGGGTGACTCCGTGCACTGCGAGACATCGGTGAGTGGCTCGGAGATGTCGGTGATGCTCCTCCATAGTTGCTGAATGTATTAAAATGTCGTCACTGACATTTAGCACTCCCTGGAGTCCTGATAGTACTTCTCGGACAGTATTCTGGAAGATCTCCGCTGCCGACGAGATGCCAAAGTTCAGCCTTTTGTAGCGTCGTAAGCCTATATGGGTCGAGAATGTTGTGATATACCGGCTCTCTTCGGCTAGCCTCAACTGGTGGTAACCTGCGTTGAGGTCCAGCTTGGAGAACCAGCAGGAAACGTTTAGATCAGCCAGAATGTCATCGACAGTTGGCGTCAAATGCCTTTCACGTTTGATTGCCTGGTTGGGCCAGGCACATGTCGATACATAGCCTGATCTTGCCTGGCTATTTTGGTTTCTCCGCTATCACCATGGGTGAGACCCAGGGTGTCAGCCCGGTGACTTTTTCTATGACTCCTTGTTGTTCGAGATTGTGGAGCTCTTGCTCAACGAGTGGCCTGAGGTGGAAGGGTATGTGCCGGTGTCACAAGGCAACTGGCTTCACGGCCTTGTCTATGTGTAGCTTTAACGGGGGCCTCTTTATACTCCCAAGTCCTCTGAACAGTTGTGGGAAAAGTTCTAGAACGTTCTCGGTTTGCAGGGCCTTGACTGCATTGGCGAACGTGACCAGGCTGAGATCTTCGGCTGTGTGGCTCCCCACTAGGATGTCGGCTTCCCTGTCAACCACGTGGAAAGTTGTGGTGATCTCATGATTTTCCGACTTTACTTGTACTGTCATTTTACCCTTGAGAGGCAGGGGCGTTTGGCTGCCGTATGTGAGGATCCTAACATGCGACGGGGTCAATGCGGGTCTTGGATTTAGTCGCTTGTATTGTTGGCACCCCATCACATTAACAGACGCTCCGGTGTCGATCAATGCGGTGACCTGGGATCCGGCGATTTCGAGGGCACACGTGGGTTGTGGGCGCCTCTTTCGTTTGAGGTCACTGGCAAATGAGATGAGGTAGCACTCGCCTTCCTCGTCTGTCGAGGAGTCCTCTAGGTGTTGTCTTTGCTGCATTGATGTTCTGGGTGTCTTCGGGTTTCCGGGATCCTCGAGCGACAGGTACTTTACTGACTTGGACGGTGGTCGTCTTCCGCGGGCCGCTTGATTCCGTGGTCCTCCTCTGCACGCAACTGCAAAGTGGTTGGGGGTGCCGCACTTTGAGCATGTCCATCCTTGTGCAGGACATTCTTCCTGCGGGTGCTCTTCTCTTCCGCAGTATCCGTAGCGTGACCCTTGTGTGTTCTTGCTTGGCCACCACCCGCGGGCCCCTCTGTTCTGGGTGCGTACGACATCTCCTCTTTCAGTTTTGACCGTCACCGGTTTCTCCGCCTGTTGAGTTATAGCGATGTCCATTGCTGTCGCTCTGGCGTCAGACATGTCTTGCGAGCGTGCCAGTGGTGGGTTTTGTGGCGCTGCTTGCGCTGCCTGATCCGTCATTGTGACGTGTGTGCCGTGTGCCTGGTGCTGTGATTTCCTTGCTGTGATGCTGTGAGGATGGTGGTACTCTGAGGTTGTATGAAACTCTTGTCTCCTCTATTTGTCTTTGTATGTGTTTATCTTGTTTTTTTTTCTTTTTGACTCTTTCTCAGCCTTTGACTAGCTGTGCTTCTTTCCTTCCCACCGCAGGATGCACTTCCACCTCAGTGGGGACACCGCTCACCGGCGAGTGACTACGGAGGAATGACAGTCTGCTTCACGTGCGCACCGTCGTGGGTGGCGCTGCAGTGGCCGTGGCCCAGGGGATCAGCAGGGGGCGCACAGCGCGTGCACGAGTCTCAGCACGATGAAGGCAGGCTCCAACCGGACCGTCGCCGGGAGCTCTCAGCCCGTTTTCTTGCCCGTCGTAGCAGCAGGGGTGTGGGGCCCAGGTAGGGAAGGCAAGCGATGATCTGTACCTGCTTGTGCCTGTGAGGTGACGGCATGCTCCAGCCGCGATGCGGGGCCTGACTAGAGGGATCAGGAGATGCTTGGCACCTCAGCCTCCTCTGATGCGGCGACAGCGCTCCGCCGACTCTGGATGTCTTGTGGCTGTGGCTGGGGGCAGGGGATCACAGCGTGCAGTCTGCGCAAGAGTCCGCAGCGATGCCACTCCTCACCTCGCGGGGCCTTTGAACAGGGGGAGGTGTAAGACGTGGGGATGCAGCACATGGACGATAGACGCCACCCTCGTCACCAGTTAATTGCTGCACTACCAGGCAGGCGGCCTCGCTGCAGGGATCATTAAATGTACACAGCCACACACAGTGATATTCTGGGCCGGAAGTCTCGAGCGACCTCTGCCCATTTATTTAAGCTCTCTGGCCACGCCTGGCCAGAGAGTGAAACAATGTATGGAGGCCCTTCCGGGCTAGGGGTCTGGGGTCACCATTCTCGCGGCAGCTAGACTGCTACTGTAATCTTGGAATTGCAACGTGATAAATGTGTGGGTACTAGCATTTGTTTACTTTGGAGTTAGTTGTTGCCCGAGGACATAACACTGCTTTAGAAACCCATTTACCTTTATTGACGATCGACAGTAAGGAATGTGATCACATGAATTTGGCGCTGTTTTTACATCACTATGTGACTGTACTTGAGGCATTTAATGCAGTCGTCCAAACTAGCATTATGCTGATATGGTTAATAGCCAATCCACGAATGAGAAGTTCAAATACAGGTCTCAGAATGTAAAGTGCTATTAGCTATATAACTAAGACTGCTGGACGGCATTGGTCACAAAACACACTTTAATCTGACAGCTATCTGATTACCATACACACACTACGTTAAAAAAGGATTCTGATTGAATAGCTTTCCCCGTGGTCAGAAAAAAGATTTTGAAAAATGTATGTTTCTTAAATTAACTTTTGAAAATGAACATTTGGTTTTACAAACACCAAATGCATTGCCCTGCTTCTGTGAAATTTATTTTGCTTCTAAATGGTTGCATCTGTCAGGGCCCGCTTATGCCACTCTAAGGAGTTGAAACTTTTGACTGGCACCGATACTTCTACTACATAATGCCAGGACGGTGATGAGCTACTGTCACGTAGAACTGTCTGAAGTAACCCATGTGTCATTATGCTAGAGGATATTAATTAGCCAGCAGTTGTGTTTGTAGGTAACAGCTTATTGCATTCTTAGATTTGTACTTTCACTTTTTAGGTTGAGCCTGGGCAGCACATGCGCTGCTCTGCGAGGCATGCTGTATTGACGTAGGGACTTGAAGCACTGCCCGCTCTCCACCCACATTTTTCATTGGCTTGTGTCATTGTCCACTGTAAACAGTGGCTGTTCATTGGTCAAAAGGCTTAGTAGTCCCTCCTTAGTACCGCCTTGTCTCAAATAGCTTTGTCCTGCCTGCTGTTGGATACAGGACACGCTCTCTCCTAGCGTTTTTTTTAAATTTTTATAGCACGCATTTGCAATGCAATAGGTCTTGCATTTGCGAGAGTTTAAGCTATTGGCATTGTAAATGACAACTCCTTTTATTTATCTGTTTTAAAAACAACCCATAAATAAAAGGCATTGTTTTTTACAGTGCCAATGGCTCAAACTCTCATAAATGCGAGACCTGTTGCATTGCAAATGCTTGTTTTCCAAGTATACCTCATCCCAGTATTCCAAGTCCCAGTTCCAGTCCTTACGTACGTTAATATAAAAGTTTTAATAATGACCTACATTTATATTGATTTCACAATATTGACTGAGCAACATTTGTCCAGATAAGCAGAAGTGGAGTTTGAAATATTAACTTTATATTTCCCTATCTATGATTACTTTGATGATAGGTTGGTAGTCAATATTGTGGAGTAGATAGTGATGAGTGGTTATAAATAGTGATATAGTGAGAGACTGTGAAGAAGACAGCAGTTGTGAGAGGTTTGAGTTGTGAGAATCACTTGGAGATGTGCGACTGCTGATGCAAACCCACGAGTTCTAGTGGGAAACTCAAGATAAGAGGAGTTATGTTTATCTATGGCTGTGTTGTTAGAGTTGTATAGTAGTTAGTGGCTATCACTATGGAGCCATAAAAACACCTGTGGCAGTACTCATCTCTTACTGCTTTTGCTCTTCTAGTCCCCCGTAGCTACCACTCTTTTTGGAGTGCACCTCCTCCGAAATTCTCTTTATGCTCCATCTAGTCACTTATATGTCCATTCTTGTGCCCCAATCTCCCAATGTACACTACCCCACATGCATGCACTCAAACGAAGCATGTTTTTTGTAAATTTTCGGCCGGATACAGAAACCCAGTGCGAATCCCGCTGAAATTTTTTTTAAAAATGCTTTTTTTGCTGAGCAGGCCTAGGGGGTTAGGGGTTTCTACCCGGCCCCCTTTTCTTCATTTTTAACCTTTTTTCTTGTGACTGTAAACAGTGGCTGTTCATTGGTCAAAAGGCTTAGTAGTCCCTCCTTAGTACCGCCTTGTTTCATTTTGTAACCTCCCATGGCGACACTCCCTGTTACATGATATGTTGCTCAGTAGGCTTTAATTACAGACTCTGAGTACTATTGTCATTCTGCAAATGCGACTACTAGTTAAAGAAGCATTTGCAATGTAATAGGTCTCACATTCGCGAGAGTTAGAGCTATTGGCGTTGTAAATGTAAACGTTTTTTACTAATGTTTTTTGGAGTGGAGTGGATGTATGTTGTGTGTAGTGAAATTATGTGGATAGAAAGTATGTGGTATTTAGTGTATAAGAATTATGTAGAGTGGGATTATGTGTTATGGAGAGTAATTATGGGGTATGGTAGTCTGTGTTGTGGAGTGGTAACCTCAGGTTTAGTCTTCCTCGTTTCCATAGAAGCTAAACTACAAACTCAATGAGACAAAAAAAGAAGGAACCACTGAGGAGCACTTCTGGACCTATTCAGAGGTTTGAGCAGGGCCACTGGAATTATGCGACTGTTTGGCTGCACCAACGTTTGCACTATTATATATTTTCCACATTTACCACATAATCATCTGCTGCATAATCTGCAAATTTGAACAAAAAAACCTTGTTTCTAGCTCAAACGGCTCAAACGTTACCAAAAATGCAGCGACAAGTGTTATAGCGTGGTGGAAGACCCTTTGCAAACCTAGAATGGTCACCTATTACTTATTGCTAAATGTGGGTGTTAAATTGGTACTAATGGTGTGCAAACTACTCTTGCTTGTTTCTGCACCTCTCTTGCCTCTTTCTGCATTTCTCTTGCCTCTTTCTGCACCTTTCTTCCTTTTTCTGCACTTCTCTTGCCTCTTTCTGCACATCTCTTCCACCTTCTGCACCTCCCTTCTTTCTGCACCTCTCTTGCCGCTTTCTGTACCTCTGTTGCTTCTTCCTGCACTTCTCTTGCCTCTTTCTGCACCCTGTTCCCTCTTTCTGCACCTCTCTTGCCTCTTTCTGTACCTCTCTTGCCTCTTTGTGCACTTCTTTTGCCTCTTTCTGCACCCTTCTTGCCTCTTTCTGCACCTCTGTTGCTTCTTTCTGCACTTCTCTTGCTTCTTTATGCACTTCTCTTGCTTCTTTCTGCACTTCTCTTGCCTCTTTCTGCACCTCTGTTGCTTATTTCTGCACTTCTCTTGCCTCTTTCTGCACCCCTCTTGCCCCTTTCTGCACCTCTGTTGCTTCTTTCTGTGCTTCTCTTGCAAATCTCTGCACCTCTCTTGCAAATTTCTGTACCCCTCGTGCCTCTTTGTACACCTCTCTTGCCTCTTTCTGCTCCTCTCTTGTCTCAGTCTGCACCAATTGTGCCTCTCACTGCACCTCTTTTGCTTTTTTCTGCACTTCTGTTGCCTCCTTCTGTACCCCTCTTGCCTCTTTCTGCACCTCTGTTAGTTCTTTCTGCACCTCTTTTGCCTTTGTCTGCACACCTGTTCCCTCTTTCTGCACCTCTTTTTCCTGTTTCTGCAACTCTCTTGCCTGTTTCTGCACTTTTCTTGCCTCTTTCTGCACCTCTGTTTCTTCCTTCTGTACTTCTCTTGCCTCTTTCTGCACCCCTCTTGCCTGTTTCTGCAACTCTGTTGCTTCTTTCTGCACTTCTATTGCTTCTTTCTGCACCTCTGTTGCTTCTTTCTGCTCCTCTCTTGCCTCTTTCTGCACCTCTTTTGGTTCTTTCTGCAACTCTCTTGCCTCTGTCTGCACAACTGTTCCCTCTTTCTGCACCTCTTTTGTCTGTTTCTTCAACTCTCTTGCCTCTTTCTGCACTTTTCTTGCCTCTTTCTGCACCTCTGTCGCTTACATTTGTACTTCTCCTGCCTCTTTCTGCACCCCTCTTGCCTCTTTCTGCACCTCTGTAGCTTCTTTCTGCACTTCTCTTGCTTCTTTCTACACCTCTGTTGCTTATTTCTGCACCTCTCTTGCCTCTGTCTGTACCCTTCTTCCCTCTTTCTGCACCTCTCTTGCCTCTTTCTGCACACCTGTTCCCTTTTTTGCACCTCTCTTGCCTGTTTCTGCAACTCTCTTTCCTCTTTTTGCAGTTCTCTTGCCTCCTTCTGTACCTCTGTTGCTTCTTTCTGCACTTCTCTTGCCTCTTTCTGCACCCCTCTTGTCTGTTTCTGCACCTCTGTTGGTTCTTTCTGCACTGCTCTTGATTCTTTCTGTAGCTCTCTTGGAAATGTCGGCACCCCTCTTGCCTCCTTCTGAAACTCTGCTGGTTCTTTCTGCACTGCTCTTGCTTCTTTCTGCACCTCTTTTGCCTGTTTCTGCAACTCTCTTGCCTCTTTCTGCACTTCTGTTGCTTCTTTCTGCACCCCTCTTGCTTCTTTCTGCACCTCTTTTGCTTTTTTCTGTACTTCTCTTACCTCTTTCTGTACCCCCCTTGCCTCTTTCTGCACCCCTATTGGTTCTTTTTGCACCTCTGTTGCTTCTTTCTGCATTTCTCTGGCCTTTTTCTGCACCCCTCTTACCTCTTTCTGCACCTCTGTTGCTTCTTTCAGCACTTCTCTGGCTTCTTTCTGCACCCCTATTGCTTCTTTTTGCACCTCTGTTGCTTCTTTCTGCATTTCTCTGGCCTTTTTCTGCACCCCTCTTACCTCTTTCTGCACCTCTGTTGCTTCTTTCTGCACCTCTCTTGCTTCTTTCTGCACCTCTCTTGCTTCTTTCTGCACCCCTCTTGCCTCTTTCTGCACCCTTCTTCCCTCTTTCTGCACCTGTCTTGCCTCTTTCTGCACCACTGTTCCCTTTTTCTGCACCCCTCTTGCCTGTTGCTGTACCTTTGTTGGTTCTTTCTGCACTGCTCTTGCTTCTTTCTGCACCTCTCTTGCAAATTTCTGCACCCCTATTGCTTCTTTCTGCACCCCTCATGCCTCCTTCTGCACCTCTGTTGGTTCTTTCTGCACTGCTCTTGCTTATTTCGGCATCTCTATTGCCAGTTTCTGCAACTCTCTTGCCTCTTTCTGCACTTCTCTTGCTTCTTTCTGTACCCCTCTTGCTTCTTTCTGCACCTCTTTTGCTTTTTTCTGTACTTCTCTTACTTCTTTCTGTACCCCCCTTGCCTCTTTCTGCACCCCTATTGGTTCTTTCTGCACTGATCTTGCTTCTGTCTGCTACTCTCTTGCACATTTCTGCACCCCTCTTGTCTCTTTCTGCACCACTTTTGGTTCTTTCTGACCTCTCTTGCCTCTGTCTGCACCCCTCTTCCCTCTTTCTGCACCTCTTTTTCCTGTTTCTGCAACTCTCTTGCCTCTTTCTGCACTTTTCTTGCCTCTTTCTGCACCTCTGTTGCTTCCTTCTGCACTTCTCTTGCCTCTTTCTGCACCCCTCTTGCCTCTTTCTTCACCTCTGTTTCTTCTTTCTACAGTTCTCTTGCTTCTTTCTACACCTCTCTTGCTTCTTTCTGAACCCCTCTTGTCTCTTTCTGCATCCTTCTTCCCTCTTTCTGCACCCCTCTTGCCTCTTTCTTCACCTCTCTTGCCTCTTTCTGCACCCCTCTTGTCTCTTTCTGCACCTCTTTTGCTTGTTTCTGCATTTCTTTTGCCTCTTTCTGTACCCCTCTTGCCTCTTTCTGCACATCTGCTGGTTCTTTTTGCACTGCTCTTGCTTCTTTCTGCACCTCTTTTGCAAATTTTTGTACCCCTCTTGCTTCTTTCTGCACCCCTTTTTCCTCTTTCTGTACCTCTCTTGCCTCTGTTTGCACCCCTCTTGCCTCTTTCTCCACCTCTTTTGCTTCTTTCAGCACTTCTCTGGCCTCTTTCTGCACCCCTCTTGCTTCTTTTTGCACCTCTGTTGGTTCTTTCTGCACTGCTCTTGCTTTTTTCTGCACCTCTCTTGCAAATTTCTGCACCCCTCTTGCCTCTTTCTGTACCCCTCTTCCCTCTTTCTGCACCTCTCTTTCCTCTGCCTGTACCCCTGTTCCCTCTTTCTGTACCTCTTTTGGCTGTTTCTGCAACTCTCTTGCTTCTTTCTGAACTTCTCTCGCCTCTTTCTGTACTCAAATGGGAAGTGCAAGCTGTCAAGTTTAAAGGTCTGCGTGCTCTCGTGACTGAGGTATATGTCTACTTGTACATGTATTCTTATATGTGGCATGCATCTGAAGATAGTAGGTTAAAAAGCGGGTAACTTCTCCTATAGGTGGTCAAATCTTCTCAGTTCTGCTCTGTCATTCGGGTGCACAGGCAGGCATGTCTTAGGTATATATGTGTTATAGAGCCCCTCAAATATACTATTGAAAACCCATGTGGCCTGTATTATGAGCAGAAAGAAATGCCTACACCTTTTTGTACACAAATTTACAGAGTATGCTGTTTGAAACACAGGTATTCAAGTATTTGTATGTTTATTTTCATTTAACATGTCACTAGGTAAAAGCATAGACACGCATGCATACCTTCACAAACTTGGTCAGACTTGAACAGTGATATGCTTAGGATTGCTGTTTTATATTTGGTAGGTAGGCCTAACATTCTGAGCAGTCGATTAATAGTGAACCTTCAAGAGAAAAGTGAGGTTTAAGCCATCTTGGGAGAAGGATTAGTGATTAGGCTACTTTGTATGAGTCTGTTCTAATGTACAGTCAAAGTAGGTCTCTTTTTACACCTCTGTTGGTTCTTTCTGCACATCTCTTGCTTCTTTTTGTACCTTTCTTCCTCTTTCTGCTTCTCTGTTGCGTCTTCCTGCATTGCTCTTGCTTCTTTCTGCACCTTTCTTCCTCTTTCTGCACCTCTCTTGCCTCTTTCTGCACTTCTCTTGCTTCTTTCTGCGCCTTTCTTCCTCTTTCTGCACATGTCCTACCTATATAGGCATAGTCAGAAATTAACATTTAAAAGACCTTAGAAATTCACTGAAAAAACCATAGGTTTCAGGGAAGTTATAGTTAGCAATTAGCATTTAAAAAACCTTTGAAATTCACTGAAAAAAACATAGGTTTCAGGGACGTTATAATTAGTGATTAGCATTTAAAAAACCTTAGAAATTCACTGAAAAAACCACAGGTTTCAAGGACGTTATAGTTAGGCTGACATTTCACTCGTACAAAACCAGAGATATTCGGCCGTTATAGTTAGTTGAGCTAACTATAACTAGCGCCCCCGCAATGCACTGCTGATGACATCACATATTACATCACTCATGACATGGTCAGTGACATCACTGATGATATCACTGATGACATCTCAAATGACATCACTGATGACATCATCCAGTGACTGTGAGTGTTTCTAAAAAGTTTAAGAATGTGATATATGTATGATAATTCAGTCAGTTTGTGACTGACTGTGTAAGTTAGTGAATATACGTGTCTATATATATAGATATATATATATATATATATTGCATAGGTACATATATGTGGAGTATGATTTAGAAAAGCTATACTTACTTACCTGTTGATATTTTGGATTTCATATTCTGTACCGCTGATATTCAGGTTTCGATATTTAGAGTGCACGTATGATTCTATGTGAAGGATGTTTTGCATATTAAAGCACACACAATTAACTTTCTGCAATCCAACTTTTTAAATCCCGTCAAATAGATGGGATTTAATATAGAGGGGATTAAAGTTGTAAGGGAGGCTGGTTCACAGTTTTGTGTATTTTCTAAACTTTTCAAGCTTTGTGAAATGCAAAGCTTCTGAGGTTCTTTTCTTTGAAAAAGAATAAGCTGGCCTCATCTTAGAACCCTCCCTCCCGCAACTCTTACCTCAGGTGGTGGATGTCCAGCCTCCACACTCAATATTTTTTTTGCTAGAGGATGTTACAGGCAGGTTGTTCAAAAGGTGTTGTACAAAAGGAGATCTTTGTTAGACATCCACCATTGAGACAGGAAGGCATGGTAAAGATAGATGACTGTGTGAGCCAGAGATTGGTCTATTTGAGGGCTGTGGCCTAGCTGAGGACACTAGTTCCATCTCCAGTTAGAGGAGCAGTAGATGGACAGACAGCAGCACTGCTTCCAGGGGTCTAAGTGGTGGTTTTATGGTTTGCATCTTTAATCCTGCTCTGTGATAACATCTCTCTTTGATACTGCCTACATGATACCTCCTATTTGGATGCCGCAGAGTGCTTCAAATCCAGAATTATGGATATTCTCTACTCTTTGACATGCAGTAGACCCCTTGCATAGAATCCTCAAGGTGGTATCCTTTATGCGGCTAACATTGCTTGGACAAGCATACACTTTTCTGAGTGGTAAATGTACAAAGCATGGAAGCCTGCCGTGTGTACTAGAAAATGAAAATACGTACTTCCAGAAGGATTGTTTGGCATTGCTACAAGTGCAGATAAAAGTTAAGCTTCATGTTATGAAACAGTTAAGAGGCAGCCTTTTTTCAATCTACATTAGAAAGCCAGATCACCTCTTTAATAGAACGTAGACTTCTCAGCAGGTAGGTTGTACTTTCCAGTAACTATACAAGCAAATGTAGCTGATATGCATTAAAAGAGAAGGGGTCAGTACTTCACTCTCATCAAGAGCATATAGTAACAAATGACAAGGGGATGAGAGGTCAATTGTAATACAAATGCTTTCAGCCTCATATGCTCTGAGTATTTGGTTCAAAGAGATAAATACTCAGCATGTTGACCCTGACAGGGTTATCTAGATATTAAACTATTTTTGAAAGATAAATAGTCTGTTATGACAGCCCTTTGTGACTTGGCAGGCTACATTGGGTCATTTCAGCTTCACAATGCTGCTAGTTAGGGTATTAGCAGTCCTCTGCAGCAGGCACATTAACCTAACAAACTGTCTGGGTCCTGCAAACAAAATAAAGATTTCTAGAGCAGATACATTATCTCATTAGGCTGTATTTAAGTTCAAGCAAGTGTAGGCTGGAACAATATCAGTCAAATGTAAGTTGTACCTGACTTGTGATGGACCTGCCCCAGCACAATAGACTAATCAAAGCAAAATGCCATTTTGGAATCTGCAGTTTCCTCCTGATTCAACATTGCTTCTGAATGGCTATTGGGTAGTAACAACCATTTATGTACTAGGGATAGGAAATGTCATGAGGTTGCAGTCTTATCAAAACCATGTCTCAATGTCCTGTCCTGTACTGTTGTGCAATCTTTTCACACAGCAAATTCTTGTTTGACACATCATATGTGAAAGGGGGGAAATAGTTCAGCCAATGTCCATTGAATTCTTAGCCTCCAAGTTTATACTGTAAACTAGTGGTGGTACCAGGTTTCATATCAACTCTTCACACACAACACTGTGGCGTCCCTCAGGGTTCCATCATATCTACTCTATTATTCCGCATCTACCCAACTCCCTTACCAAACCTGATTAAATCATTCAACCTCATGTGTTACAACTATGCATACGACACCCAAATCATTTTGAAAATGGATGGTCTGGAAGACCTCTACAATTAAATCTAGATGACCACATTCGAGCCATAAACACATGGATGACGAATAACCATCTATACCTTAAATATGGAGGTTACAACCTGCAGACATTGGCAAAAATAGCAACTTACCGTCATATGGTCTAAGGAACATGAGGTCCCTCCAACAAGGTCAAGAAGAGTAAGAAACCTAGCGGTAACCATGGATTTAACCTATATTTGACACCACATGTTTATAACGTCAAACAGAGTGCCTTCTGCACAATGAAAACACTACGTTATATCCTCCCATACCTTGGATACGAACAGAAACTGCAAACTGTCCACACATTGGAAATCTCCAACTTTAACTATGCCAACAGCCTATACCTTGGTGCCCCCACAGTCAGCATATACAAAATACAATTCATCCAAAATGCAACTGCAAGACTTCTTCTCCACCTTCACCCAAGAGAACACATTATTATTATTAATTAGCATTTATAAAGCGCATGGCTACCCTGAGGCATCCCAGCGCTAGCGGCAGTTAAGGCTGATAAGGGAAGGCTAGCAATTACTCTTCTGGAATAGCCATGTTTTAAGACCCTTCCGGAAAGAGAGGTGGGCAGTTTCATGTCGGAGATTGAGAGGGAGGGAGTTCCACAGTCCCGCTATATTATATGAAAAGGAGCGGCCTCCGCTCCGCTGCCTGTTAATTTTAGGAGTGCTGGCTAAATTTAAATTCTCCGAGCGAAGAGATGTCCTGGGGAGGTAGGCGGTGATCAGAAGCTGATTAATTCGGGGGCCTGTGCCCCTAAGGGTCTTATGAGCAGTACATAAGGCTTTAAAGGAGATTCTTTCCTTTATTGGTAGCCAATGAAGGGCTTTCAGACTGGGGCTAGCTGACTGCGTGTCAGAAGTCGTGCTGCGCAGTTCTGGGCCACCTGGAGTTTCCTTAGGGTGGACTTTGGGGCTCAGTCTTCCAATCACTCCTCTGGCTACCTATGGTAAGGAGGGCAATGTTCAATGCACTTTGCATTATCCACAGAGCCTCCAAGGAGAAAGACAGCTATACCTACAAGCTAAATTCAAGCAATACAAACACAACAAGACACTGTGCTCCAGGCTTTCACCACCTATCATCATACCACCTTATTATAAGAAATCCATTGGAGGCACTACTTTCTCAGTACTATCTACCAAGCTCTGGAACTTACTACTATCCAGCATCCAAGATCATTTACACATTCAAAGACAGTTGAAAACATGGCGATTTCCAAAACAACTACACCACCAGACATTCTGGCAACAGAACCCAGAAAGACCAGTCACATCCTTTTTTTGTTTAACTTTGTTTTTATTATTATTATTGTTGTTGCTATAATCACTGTGCATTACATTTATATGCGGTTGTGTCACCATACAAATTGAATCTTTGCATAAACAACTAATACATTTGTGGCTTTCCTCATTTACAGCATCATCAAGGTTTATGGGCTCCGATTGTGGGTACTCCCCATCTTGTCATGGCATACAGATTTAATCAATGAGCAATTAACTAAAAACCGAAACATAACTCTAAACAGTGTACCCCTTCGCCTGGAGCATTTACAGTGAATCCATGTATCGCTGCAAGACTTCTGTCCGTGTCTCCACATTCCCGCCCCAGCAGCCCGCCCAGCCTCGACTACTAGTCTTAGCATATATACCTTGGCAGCCCGCGCCTCCCAGTATTCAATGACTGCCACGTAGATGATGTGTGGTGATGTTGTTCGGGGGCTGTACATATGTCTGACCACAGAGAGCGAGCAGATTGCTGAGAGATAAAAAAAAAAGGGGGGGAGACGGATGGAGGGAGGAAGGCAGGGGGGGAGGCTTGTCTATCATTCATGTACAGAAACTATTGTGCTAGGCGGCCGCGAGGCTCATGTCTACCTGCGCGTTATAGGTTAGCGGCTATTGCTCAACCGGTATCCTCTGAAGGCTCATTTGCCTGCACTTCCAAGCGATCTCACCAGGCCGTGCGGAAGTCAGACAGTATTGCGCCCCACGCCTCTGCTAGTGGTTGTTTATGTAACCCCATGGCATCCTCGCGGCAAAGCGCCACGCTCTCCGCTTGCGCCCAACATAGTAAGAGTGATACCAAGCCACTGCCACTGGGGGGGACAGGAGACTTCCACCGACGTGTAAGTAGACGTTTGAAAGACCAGTCACATCCTTAAGCTCAATTTTCAACTTACAATGTACAGATTGGAAACAACCCAAACAGCAAACTACTTTTGATAGGCAGGTAGGTTAAGAAGGGCTAAGGTATTATGTCCAGTATTTGTAAGGCGCAAACAATTACCCGAGGGTGTCAAGGCGCTGGGGGCCGTTGGGAAGATTAAGCGAGCTATTACCGAGAGTCACATTGTGCTGGGCTGATCTGCCACCGGTGCCGGAGATCGAACCGTGAGCCCCTGGGTTCCGGAGTCAGCGACCCTGGCCGCTGCACCACACCTCTCCCAAAAGTTATGTAATTTCATATAAAGTATATTTCTGTCTCACCCAAATACTTATACCATAATACTTTGCGGTTGGCAGCCAACTTTAACTTATACCTCTGAATTCCACTGAGGACATATTAGTATGAGCTACAAGGGTTGTCCATCACCATTACTGTGCAACCAATAAACCATCCATCACTAAATTAACCACTTCTTTGCATCTCACAATGACACTCAGATATGGGATGATAGTAACAATGCACACCCCAGCAGATCTCGCCACTTCTCTCTCCCTCCAACAATGGCAGATCAGGCTCACACTATACACAAATTTCTGATTGTATAATGTAGTGGAGTAACCAGCTAAGCAAACTAAAATCATAAGAAATACCACTAAGGGACATGCAGACCTGGTTAACTCTGCCAGCATACTGCAAATCCCCAAATTGGGCTTTTGTGTATCTTACACCACATAATTCACCTCCCTGGTATGCCCTGCATTCCATAACAATACAAAAACAATTGGTCCTGTCGGGTATTGCAATCGCTTTGCTACGTATATGTTAATGTTAAGAAAAAAACAATGATTCAATTAATACTTCAACAAATGTACATTTTCAAATGCGAAAAATAAATTAAAGCTTTGCAATGAGAACACACCAGAGAAACAATTGTTTTCCAAAAATAAAGTTATTTATACTTTTAGTTTTTTTAAAAAGCAAGGCTTTCACAGATACAACTTAATTGTGGATAAAAGGATTGTGACAATGGTGAAGGTAGGTGAAATGTGGTGATTGGTGAAACGGTGGTGCACTATATACAAGACGTATTTGGGTGACATAGATGGTTAAATTCAGAAACAATTTCTTCTACATATGTACTGTCCTTGGTTTACACATGAATCCTAGACACAATGGCGAGTCTGTATTGGGGTCAAGGAGGCCGTGTGGACAGGTATGTTGTTAACGTCGATGTTTCGACCCTAGTAAGCAGCGCGAATGTAGTGCGTCAAGAGCGGTTCTTCCTCAGGACTTCCTCAGGACTGTGAAGGGCGGAATGAACAGCCTATGACATTAAAAGAGAGGAATCATGGTGTGTTCAAAGTAACAGGCTAACCAAACGTATGGATTACCCATAAATTAAATTAAACAGACAAGAGGAAGAGGGGGCTAATTCCACTCCATCTTTATAAGTTATTCACAGGGGACTGATTCCACTCATGGATTACCCCTAAATTAAATTAAACAAATAGGAGGAAGAAGGGGCTGGTTCCACTCCACCTATACAGGCTATCCACAGGGGACTGATTACACTAATTACAATTGCTTTGAATGAATGGGGAGAAGAAGGAACTCCATAGTAATATGGCGGGGGTAAATTGTGTTGTGATGGCGGGAGGATCGCCACCGCCGGCCGGGCGGTGGCGATCCGTTCGCCATCATAATGTGCCCCATAGTTAGCCACACTACAAAGTGAGGGGGCTCGTGAGAAATGCATACCTTATGAAAGAGCTGTAGCTCAAATATTCACAGCAAGTCGTAGTTCTGTATGCGAAAAGTAATTACTGTGGAATAAGGGAAGAAGACGAAAATCTGTCAGAAACCGGGTAACAGAGTCCAGTGTCTAATTAACTTCACTGGACTCTGTTACCCGGTTTCTGACAGATATATCTCGTAGCTCGTATCTATAGCGATTATCTGTTTTTCGTTTAGATCCCAACCTGCTGGTGGAGGTCACTTGGATACCAACAAGATGAGGTATGTTTTCATCTTGAGATAAATTTAGTTTAGTTCAAACGGGGCCTGCCTCGCCTAAACCGTACACTCTCCACTTATTCCACAGACTCCAACCGGATGGTGGATGTCCTGAAATGTATTAATGATTCTCTTCAGCTTCTGATTAATTACAGAATTTTGGTAAGGTTCCACGCTATGACCATGAGTGGAATTAGTCCGCTGTGTATGATTTATAAATAAGGAGTTCCTTCTTCTCCCCGTTCATTCAAAGCAATTGTTTCCACGCTACCTCAATTAGTGTAATCAGTCTCCTGTGGATAGCCTGTATAGGTGGATTGGAATTAGCCCCTTCTTCCTCCTATTTGTTTAATTTAATTTAGGGGTAATCCATGAGTGAAATCAGTCCTCTGTGAATAACTTATAAAGGTGGAGTGGAATTAGCCCCCTCTTCCTCTTGTCTGTTTAACTTAATTTATGGGTAATCCATACGTTTGGTTAGCCTGTTACTTTGAACACACCATGATTCCTCTCGTTTAATGCCATAGGCTGTCCATTCCGCCCTTCACAGTCCTGAGGAAGACCCGCTCTTGACGCACCACATTCGCGCTGCTTACTAGGGTCATACCTGTCCACACGGCCTCCTTGACCACAATACAGACTCGCCATTGTGTCTAGGATTCATGTGTAAACCAAGGACAGTACATATGTAGAAGAAATTGTTTCTGAATTTAACCATCTATGTCACTCATGTACGTCTTGTATATAGTGCATCACCGTTTCACCAATCACCACATTTCACCTACCTTCACCATTGTCACAATCCTTTTATCCACAATTAAGTTGTATCTGTGACAGCCTTGCTTTTTAAAAAAACTAAAAGTATAAATAACTTTATTTTTGAAAAACAATTGTTTCTCTGGTGTGTTCTCATTGCAAAGTTTTAATTTCTTTTTCGCATTTGAAAATGTACATTTGTTGAAGTATTAATTGAATCATTGTTTTTTCTTAACATTAATATATACGTAGCAAAGCGATTGCAATACCCGACAGGACCAATTGTTTTTGTATTGTTAATACCCATGTCCTGAGGGATACAGGGTCACCCCATTAGCTTTAATGGTGCTGCATTCCATAACATGCATGATAATCGCACCTTTGTGATCATCATGCACATCATGGAAACATTTCCCACATAAGATCAAAAAACAAAGACAACACCCTTCCAACCACACACCACCCTCAATGGCGTAGCTTGCAGCCCATGTACATAAGCACTACAGTGTCACGCACTGGAGTAGTAAGTGCTATACAAATGCTGCATTACAAAGCAATACAATGTTTATCATTTGTGCTTCACCAAGATGTTTTTGTTCCTATTAAAATCTTTTATTTCCATCACACTCCAGAATTACAAAACAAAATTCATTTGTGCTTTCATAAGTGCTGATATATGTTGAAATATCTGTACTGTTCATTTACAGGTATTTACATGTTTTTGAGTATGAAATTGGCATTCTACAGTCTATCTTTTCACACTCCCTATAAATAGGGCTACTGGATTTATGCGATTCTGCAGTGTTTTCCCAATAATTATGAATTTTCTGCATTTGCCACATAATCCATCATATGCTGCATAATCTGCAGGTTTTAACAAATAAATGTTTCTAGCTCAAA
Organism: Calotriton arnoldi; assembly: GCA_963921515.1. Lineage (NCBI taxonomy): Eukaryota > Metazoa > Chordata > Amphibia > Caudata > Salamandridae > Calotriton > Calotriton arnoldi. The sequence goes on from CAWUFW010021668.1 coordinate 46,985, forward strand.
CTGATCAAAAGTTATTAAAAATGCTGCAACATGCAAACTCGCAAAGGTTGACTGGTCATCCTTTTGTTACTCATACCCGTATTTGAGTGTGGAGCTGGCACTAATGACATGGAACCATTGCACAAACAGTGTTAACATGTGTAAAAAGTACAAAATAATGAAGTAATACCATGATAAATTGTGCTGCATTAAGCTTCAGAATTTGTGTTTTGTTGCAGCATAATTTAGTCAACCTTGTCGCATAATTTGAGCCTCCCTGCTGCATAATTCCAGTGGCCCTGCTTGTACAGTAGTAACATAGTTCACTTTACAAAATCCTCCCACTTTGCAGAAAGAAAAAGAAAAGTAAACAGCATCTCCACTTAAAAGAATAAGCAGAAATGTTCCCGAACACATGGCCTGACATTTAAGCTCTGTCTTTTAACATGCAGCAAAAGTAAAAAGATAAAAAAGGTGATTTTTTGTTCATTCACAATCCGAACTTCAGCATGTGTTTTTTCCAATCAAGCTGTATGCATTCAAATGTGAATGTAGTTTCTTTGGGCAAACTGAATTTAAACTGAGTTTTTCATAAATATTGTGCCAATTCCACTGTCATTTGGGGGGGGGCATGTTAACATGGGCTAGCCCGGACCTCAAAAGCCCCCCCGTGGCTACGCCCCTGAATGTGACTCCCTTTTTCCTCCTGAATGCTAGCAAGAGCTGCTCTTTGTAGGCCTCAGAAACCAGTTAAATTATGAGCATTGATTTCAAAATACAGTATTTAGACTTGATCCAAAAAGAAATGTAAATTCACAGTCTTTTTCCTCAGGTAGTAGTTTATTGCTACCTTAAAACAACATCAGACTCATGTTTTTCCTAAGAGTATGCTTCCTGGCGCTTTTTCAGGGCAGTTATGTAGTGATATCATGTAATTGTAATTGTATTTATATAGCACTTACTACCCCTGATGACGCGTCAAAGTGCTTTTCTACGAGTAACATGCTACTCCGGAACCAAAAAGGATTAGTGGTGGATTAATATAGGGAAATATGAGTTAATGTGAGCAGTGGACATGTGAGTCTGTTGGTTGGCTTGAACAGGATAATGAAGGGATAGAAGAGCGAAGGCTCTAGAGAGTGTTATTTGGGAAATTCTAGTAGTAAGATGGGGTTTGGGATGAGTAAAAAGGAGAGATGGAGGAGGGAAGTGTCTATAAAAAGGTATTAAGGAGACTATAGTAGTATAAAGAGGTTTGGGATGAGTCAAAGGAGAGATACATGAGGGAAGAATTTAGAAAGGGTTGTTTGAGAGATCATAGTAGTAAAATGAGGAGGGAAGAGTCTAGAAAGGGTTACTTTGGAGATGATAGTAGTAGAGTGAGGTTCGGGATGAGTCCGATTGGAGGTAGAGGACATATTGAGAGAGGCAGAGGGTGAAATAGAGTAGTGTATTGGGGAGAGTGAAAATATTTTTTTTTCTCTTTGCATATGGGCACGCCTCGTGTATAAGCAAAGAGGCAGCAAGGCACGAGCGCCAGTAACACCAGCATCAATTACAGGTGGACATAGATTAGACACACACACACACAACCACACCACAGGACTGCAACATGCAGAAAAATAAAACACAACTGCAGCACCAGCACGACACACATCTATTTGCACAGACTGCAAGGAAGATCCTGCAGGCGGCAACAACTGCACCACAGTCTCAGACAAACAGCACAACATACAATGACTGGCAAACATAACAACAAGGAGTAAGAGACACCCAATAAAAATATACAGGGGTATGCTTCCTTGCGCTTTTTCAGGGCAGTTATGTAGTGATATCAGGTAATTGTAATTGGATTTATATAGCATTTACTACCCCTGACGATGGACGAATCGCTTTTCGGCGAGTAACATGCTACTCTGGAACCCAAAAGGATTAGTGGGAGATTAGTATAGGGAAATATGAGTTAATGTGAGCAGTGGACATGTGAGTCTGTTGGTTGGATTGAACAGGATAATGAAGGGATAGAAGAGCGAAGAGTCTAGAGAGTGTTATTTGGGAGATTATAGTAGTAAGATGGGGTTTGGGATGAGTAAAAAGGAGAGATGGAGGAGGGAAGAGTCTCTAAAAAGGGATTAAGGAGACCATAATGGTATAAAGAGGTTTGGGATGAGTCAAAGGAGAGATACATGAGGGAAGAATTTAGAAAGGGTTGTTTGAGAGATCATAGTAGTAAAATGAGGAGGAAAGAGTCTAGAAAGGGTCATTTTAGAGATGACAGTAGTGAATTGAGGTTCGGGATGAGTCAAAGTGGAGGTAGAGGATATATTGAGAGAGGTAGAGGGCGAGAAAGAGTAGTGTATTGGGGAGAGTGAAAGTATTTTTTTCTTCTTTGCATATAGGCACGCCTCGTGTAGAAGCAAAAGGGCAGCAGGGCACAAGTGCCGGTAACACTAGCATCAATTAGAGATGGGCATAGATCAGACACACACACAACCACACCACAGGACTGCAACATGCAGAAAAATAAAACACAAATGCAGCACCAGCGCAACACACATCTATTAGCTCAGACTGCAAGGAAGATGCTGCAGGCTGCAATAACTGCACCAGTCTCAGACAAACAGCACAACATACAATGACTGGCAATCATAACAACATGGAGTAAGAGACACACTACAAAAATATACAGGGGTAGGCTTCCTTGCGCTTTTTTAGGGCAGTTATGTAGTGATATCAGGTAATTGTAATTGTATTCATATAGCACTTAGAATCACTGACAGAATATCTACTACAGAAATATCAACGACAGAAATATCGGAGCCGAAATATCGATGTCCACAATATCAAAGTCTTATCTACATTATGGTAAGTACAAAAATATCGAGAAAAAAAATAACGTCAAAAAAATCGTAAAAATTTCGTTTTTTTTAATGTTTGAAAAATAATGTAAAATAAAGTAAATAATACATATAATTAAAAGAAACATAGTTAAAATTATTTTAAAATGTTTAAAATTATAACTAATACATATAATGTAAAAATAAATTAAACATATATATGTATAAAATATAATATACATACTTACTTAATAATATTTATAAATAATTATTTTATTAACAAATTGTTAAAAAACATTAAAAAAAATTATAAATACATATCTACAAAAAAAACAATAATATAAATAAAAATATAAAAAATATATATAACAAATTAAAAAATTACAATATTTTCAATCTTTTTAAAATAAATTATACACTACATTAACTAAAACAGTAGAGAAATTATTGGATAGCGGAGGGGATAAAATTACTATTACCACTCCAGAGAGTGTAACAGTAGGGAAAGTGTTGGATAGCGTAGGGGTAAAAATTACTATTCCCACTCCAGTGAGTGCAGCATTAGGGAAAGTGTTGGACAGGGTAGGGGTAAAAATTACTATTCCCACTCCAGAGAGTGCAACAGTAGGAAAAGTTTTGGATAGCGTAGAGGTAAATATTACTATTCCCACTCCAGTGAGTGCAACAGTAGGGAAAGTGTTGGATAGCGTAGGGGTAAAAATTACTATTCCCACTCCAGAGAGTGCAACAGTAGGGAAATTGTTGGATAGCGTAGGGGTAAAAATAACTATTCCCACTCCACTGAGTGCAACATTAGGGAAAATGTTGGATAGCATAGGGGTTAAAATTACTATTCCCACTCCAGAGAGTGCAACAGTAGGGAAAGGGTTGGATAGCGTAGGGGTAAAAATTACTATTCCCACTCCAATAAGTGCAACAGGAGGGAAAGTGTTGGATAGCGCAGGGGTAAAGATTACTATTCCCACTCCAGATAGTGCAACAATAGGGAAAGTGTTGGATAGCAAAGGAGTTAAAATTACTATTCCCACTCCAGAGAGTGCAACAGTAGGGAAAGTGTTGGATAGCGTAGGGGTAAAAATTACTATTCCTACTCCAGAGAGTGCAACAGTAGGCAAAGTGTTGGATAGCGAAGGGGTTAAAATTACCATTCCAACTCCAGAGAGTGCAGCAGTAGGGAAAGTGTTGGATTTGCGTAGGGGTAAAAATTATTATTACCACTCCAGAGACTGTAACTGTAGGGAAAGTGTTGGATAGCAGAGGGTTAAAATTAACATGCTTATCAATTTAATATTTTTTTTAATTAAATAACCAATTAATAATTAATTAACAATAAATTAATTATGAATACCAATAAATTAAAATTAATAATTACTTTAATAAAATTAAATTATTTCCTACCCTATTCCCCTATAAACCCACAACCCGGTCCTAAAAAAAATTAACACAATTAATATAATTATCAATTAATCAATTAATAAAAATTAATTACCAATTAATAATTAATTAACAATAAATTAATTACCAATATCAATAAATAAAAATTAATAATTACTTTATTATAATAAATTACTTCCCACCCTATTCCCCTATAAACCCACAACCCACTCCTGAAATAAATTAACACAATTAATATAATTATCAATTAATCAATTAATAAAAATTAATTACCAATTAATAATTAATTAACAATACATTCATTATCAAAATCCAAAAAATAAAAATTTATAATTGATTTATTATAATTAAATTACTTTCCACCTTATTCCCCTATAAACCCACAAACTGCTACGGAACTAAAACGCAAAATTTACTTTAAAAAAAATTACTAACTTATAAAATGTAATACATATATTTTTTAAAAATACAACACTTAACAAAAAATATAGAACACATACATATAAAATACATACCAAAATACATAACACTAATATAAACATCGATATTATTAACAACTATATTTTTGCAAACGATATTTCTGACTTCGATATTAACAAAAACGATATTTCTTACCTTCAGGTCGATATTCTGGTCACCAATATTCTTGATGTCGATATTCTGTCCCTTCAATATTTCCAACTCGATATTTCTGTAGTTCGAAAAAAAAACCTCGATATTATGTCTGTGCACCAGCACTTACTACCACTGGCGACGCGTTGAAGCGCTTTTCGGTAAGTAACACGCTACTCCGGAACCCAAAAGGATTAGTGGGGGATTAATATAGGAAAATATGAGTTAATGTGAGCAGTGGACATGTGAGTCTGTTAGTAGGATTGAATGGGATCATGAAGGGATAGAAGAGCGAAAAGTCTAGAGAGTGTTATTTTGAAGATCATAGTCGTAAGATGAGGTTTGGGATGAGTACAAAGGAGAGATGGAAGAGGGAAGAGTCTCTAAAAAGGGATTAAGGAGACCATAGTAGTAAAAATAGGTTTGGGATGAGCCATAGGAGAGATACACGAGGGAAGAATTTAGAAAGGGTTGTTTGAGAGATCATAGTAGTAAAATGAGGAGGGAAGAGTCTAGAAAGGGTTATTTTGGTAATGACAGTAGTAGAGTGAGGTTCGGGATGAGTCAGAGTGGAGGTAGAGGATATATTGAGAGAGGTAGAGGGTGAGAATGAGTATTGTATTGGGGAGAATGAAAGTATTTTTTTTCTTCTTTGCATATGGGCACACCTCGTGTAGAAGCAAAGGGGCAGCAGGGCACAAGTGCCGGTAGCACTAGCATCAATTAGAGATGGAAATAGATGAGACACACACACACAACCACACCCCAGGACTGCAACATGCAGAAAAATAAAACACAACTGCAGCAACAGCACAACACACATCTATTAGCACAGACTGCAAGGAAGATGCTGCTGGCTGTAACAACTGCACCACAGTCTCAGACAAACAGCACAACATGCAATGACTGGCAAACATAACAACATGGAGTAAGAGACACTCAACCAAAAATTTACAGAGGTAGATGTTGCGTTATGCCTCCTTTGACTAACACAAGAATATACCTTTTAACTCAAATGTTGAAGTAAGTGGTATATTTATAAGTACAGTAAAGCTAGACCAGGTCGTGCATCTTGCGCCTTTTTATGAACAAAAAGTCCTCTGAGGATCCATCCCCTCAATGCGCCTCATTCTGTCTCTCAGTGGCCACGTTCCTGTGCTGGTAAGCAGAGTGAAAGATATTTAAAGTTCATTCTCATATTGGTGGTTGTGGTCTTTTAAAGAGGCAATGTACCATGACATGCCTAGGTTTCAGTTCTTTTTTACCCGTTACCCACTGGAATTTTTTGTGAGCTCATGTAGTCTTTCAATATAAACTAAAGTACATGATCTGATGCAACAAATCATAAAGCTCATAGTCCCCTTTGTGTGACCAAAACCCAGTGACTAACCCAGAGCACACTACCTTTCACATCTTTGGATGTTGCCAAGCTGATACCTCTGAGGCACTAACTGTTGTTTGTACAGTTCGCTATCAGTAATGTCCTTCTCAGATAAACCTCACAGGGTCACCATATAGCATCTAATATGTGTTGCTTAACAATAGATCCTCACTGAAAACAGGGAAGCTACACAGGGTTCTGTGCCAGTCAGTTAACAGGACCTTCTGTTTTTTACAGCGGCCATCACTCCGATGCTCTTAGATCCTCACCATTATCATCCGCTTGGTCATACCCATGTATCTTAAACTGCAGGGGCAATGAAGGAGTTCGATAACTCCTGTGCTGTTGCACTTTGTGGTTTTGTAATATTAATGGTGTCTGTATACCCAGGATCAATGTCTGAGTTTTATTCGTTAGACCACATGCATTACAATTCCCACATGGATGATAACTTTTCATCTTAATTCCACTGAAGAAAGTATTTGTCACCTAGTTGGCTTGACAGTTTGATTACAGACCAATATATATCTCGTCAAAAATCAATACTGATTATTGTTTCTTGCTCTCTTACTTGCCCTTTTGATGATTCTCAGAGGGTAGTTACTGACAGACAGTGGTTTGGTGAGGATGTAAGTATGTACATTAATGGGAACATCGCAGCAGTTTCATCTGACTCATAAATATCGTCCAACAGGGAGATTTTCCATCAAGGATCGAGGATGGAAACTGTCAAAATGTAAAATAGCTTTTTGGTCTATAGGTTTTCAGAAAACTTTAGTCTGCAGGCCACCCTCCTCTGCTGTCTAAATATAAGAATGCTAAGTTTTTCTTATCCATTGTGTCAGTATATTTAAAGTCTGGATTACATGTATTGATTCATTCTTCAAAGACCTTTGCTCATTGCCATCCCACATATAATAATGGAAGATTGATACAGTTTGGAATTCCAGGTAGAGGTGTGTTCTCTCACAATGAGGCATGTATTGATTTGTCCTGCTTAGGGCAAAGGTACTGCCCATCGAAGTTCCTGTTGTTTGTCAGTATAGTTGCTCTTTGTATTGAAAGTAGTTCGCTGTAATTTCCAATTATGCACATTCCATGATGAATTCAATAAGAGTGATTAAGAAAGGTGGAGACTCATTCAGTAGTAGTTGAACAGCATTTAAAATATCTTCCTGGAGTATGCGTGTGTAAAGCGCCTCTTCACCCAATATGATTAAGAGGTTCTTGTTTGGGCCAAAAGATCTGTTCTGTTAAGCATTGTGACCCCAAAATATGAAGAGAGATGCATAAGGTCTACCAATCCCACTTTTATGTGTGGGTAAACTATGAGTGAATACTTTCCTCTGTTTATAATATTAAATGTATTTGCAATGCCTCTCCAAACAAGGAGAAGTTATCATGAATATCCAATATGTTTTCACTTTTGAATTCATCTCTGTGGTTATAGATTACCAGCTACATGGGCCAGAGAGTTGATAAAGTGTAATAAGAGCAAGGGCAATAAGATAAAGGGTACAAACATAGTGAAAGGGATGATAAGGTTGATTCCCACAACAACTGGATATAATGAATATTGACACATAGACAGCAGTCAGAATTAATATTTGGGAACATTAGGTTGATTCCCACAACAACTGGATATAATGAACATTAACACATAGACAGCAGTCAGAATTAATGTTTGGGAACATGAACTTAATGCATGATGGCATTTGACTGCACAATAAGAGGGTTGGGAAAAAAGACTGCAACAGTTTCAGTTCCTCAGTTCCAGGATGCTCCTTTGGAAGTGGAAGCGCACTCTATAAGTACAATATTCAATTAAATTCAGATGATTTAAAACATATAATTACCTGTTTGTCTATCTCCATTGTCTGCAGTTGGGCCCACAAGCATAGACCATGAGCAAGTTTTCAAGGGTAAGCTAGATGCAGCATGAAGTGTAACTAAGGGGCAACATGTTAAGATGCTTGGTTTATACTTCAGTATAGAAATATACCTCACTGGGTGAGTGTACAGAGACACCTCATCATAAGATGATTTTCTTCTGAAATCATGGGCAGGAAGGTGTATTAATAATGAGGACTGATGTTTCTCTCTTTTTTACTACAGATTGGATCACTGCATGATAATTGTGACACCCAGCAAGGTTGCAGGGTCCAGTACTACACTTGAGTGTCTCTCTTATTAAACAACACGAAAATAGATAGACAACACATACAGAGACAATGAACACCATTAGGTCCAGAAGGAAGCCCCAAGTATCTCTGAGGAGGGCATTTTTAGAGCTGAAACATGTCAACCACTACAAGGGTTTGAATTATTCCCCCTTTACCTTTAACTATACTGAACAGGGAAGCAAATACAAATATTTTTATCCATTGTACGATATTTTTAGCAGATATAGGTCTGTGTATATTAGGAAGCACTAATATTTATTTATTTTATTTTATTTATTTAAACAGTTTTATATAGCGCTGGCTAGACCCAAAGGTATCAGAGCACTTTACAGGGATTGGAAGTAGAAACAGATTCATACAAAAAGGAAAAGGGTGAAGAAAAAAAATATGAACAAAATGCAATGAACAATAACTACATGGACAAGAAGATCAGAAGTACATATAATCCATAACCATGATTTGGATAGTTGTGCAAGCGTGGGTAGCCAGAGATGATGGGGGGAAAGTATGTAGGTAGGGTGGAACCGAGGAAGGTGAAAGGAGAGGAGATAGCATGTAGGAGTAGGTGGTGATAATATGAGGACTAGTAGAAGGAGGGTGGAAGTATATGTGAGGGAGAGAGGCGGGGGTAGTAAAACAGGTATAATGTGGTGAGAAACATAGCACCGTCATGGGCAGGTTGAGAGACCCTGTTAGATAGCGGGATTAAGGACCCCAGTATTTGTAGAGAAGATGTTGCTTGAGATCTTTTTTGAAGCTGAGGTAGGAGGGGTTGCAACGTAGGTCTTTGGGGAGTGAGTTCCAGATAGTAGGCGCGTTTCCGGAGAAAGAGCGTGACTGGGTTGATTTCTTGTTTACCAAGGGAGGTACCAGAATGAGGGTATTTGTGCTCCTCATTTCTCTGGCACAGCCCGCTTTGTGAAGTTTTTGTGAGAGATACAGTGGGGTTTGAAGATGCAAGGCTTTATGCGTAATGCACGCATTCTTGTAGGTGGATCTGCCTTCGATAGGAAGCCATTTCAGATCTTTGAGGATGGGAGAGATGTGATCAAACCTCTTACAATCAGAAATAAGCCTGGCCGCGAGGTTAAGGACTGACTTGATTGGGGCTAAGTGGACTTTAGGTGTTCCAGCGAGAAAGGCGTTACCATAGTCCAATCTGGAGAGTACTAATGATTGAACACCAGATTTAAAGTCATCAACAGGAATGAAGGGTTTAATTTTCTTGAGGTGATGTAGAGAAAAGAGAGCGCCTTTAGCTGCATTTTTTATGTGGGGAGAAAGGCTGATGTTTTGATCAATACTTATTCCGAGGGATTTTACTGAGCTAGAGGTAGACAAGGAGCAGTTGAGGGCTTTAAGATCAGAGATCCAATGTTGAATGGGGAGTCGGTTATTTTTAGGAGCAAAGAGAATGACTCCCTATCTAATAGTCTCCCTATCTTCATACAAATACATTTCGCTCATTTTGCCCTCTCCATTCCTTCTTCACCATAGGTAGACTACTAAGAAGTGCTCTCCTGCCTAGCAGTGTTGTAGCTCACGCTAATGATAAGTGTCATGAGCGTGAGGAGGTACCCTATGATGAAGCATATCACCTAGGGATGGGTAAGGGTATTCATCCCTCAAAAGTAGAGGGGGCTTTGTTACGCACAATTAATTATACCACAACCATTATTGTTCAGCTAGTTATATAAGCCATTGGGCACTTTGAGTGTAATATTGGATGTAGGGGTGGTCCCCCTTTAGTTCGCTTACTCCCCTTTTTCATCCCTCCTAGACAATTAAGATACTAGTCAGACAAATTAACCATTTAATCATTAAAGTTGGTCTAAATATTTGTGCGGATTGACCTATTAAAATGTTAACTAAATTATGGATATTTTTTAAAATCCAACTCCATCCAGCAGTTAGTAACTGTCCCCATGCATATTAGGGCCCTCTACTCAACATATTTTCACATACCATGAGCATGAAACCCAATGCAATCCCTACTCAGTGATTTTGTTACATCCTGGTGGACTAGTTGTGTACATCAAATACCACTCTATTGCCAGATCTATTAAATTACTCTGATGAAATCCTAATAAAAAATCCATTGGTATTCTCTTTCTTTCAAATATCTAATGGTTCAAAAACAGCAAGTATCAGGCTCTTACCTGTGTATACATCCTTTTAGCTTTTTTGGCCTACTTCCGCTCTAGAAAGGATTAGAGATATATTCCTACCAAAGATAGAAGTGAATCTGTCTCCAGGGTGGAAAAGGGGAGACAAAACCCTCAAATATTTTGGAGGTGTATGAAATAGGTTTCTTCAAAGGGGCAAAAATACTTTTTCTCATGAAGAATAATATACCAATTGCACATGCACCTTGGTGAGCCTTTTCAAATGCTTAATTGTGCACTCTGCACAATTAAATATATGTAAATACTTACAATTATGAGCACTCCTTTCACGACTTTCAAGGAGTACTCCTGGAATTCATTGAGAATTGTAGGAGTTAGAAAATCTACACCAAAATATTGTTGTGTACTATAAGTGTAGCTTATCAGTATCATTAAATAACATGAAATATGTTGGCTAGGGTAGAAATGCTGGGTGATGCACCAGCCAATTACAGCCAGAACAGTACTGCCTTTAAAACCCCTTTTTAAACGAAGGCGACGGTTTAGATATCTGACTTATGGCGCGCTTATCCTTTGAAAAATCTCTTCAAAATGTTTATATTTGCACAAAAATCTGAAAAGCATAACAAGCGCAGCAGAATTGTCACTATGAATAACAATCACATTTGTGCAACTGTAATAATGAAACAATAGGGATTCTGTCACTCAAAACAATCAAGTTGGGTTGCCCTTCAGAAGACATATTGAAGATGGAGTTGTTTTTCTATGTTGGTTCAAATTGGCTTTTTATATGAATGCTGCTAGTGATTGACAGGATCTTATCATTGAAAAGGCAGCGAAGAAAAGCTCTGCTTTCGGAGAAAGGTATTGACTTCTTGTTTCCAGTCAGAATTGTGCCCGTGTAATCATTGCCTAAACAACCGCTAACTAAGGCATCTAATTTCATTTTAGCATTGCAGAAAAACACTGATCCATAATAATAATTATAACAATTATCATAATGGGAATAGTTTTTATACATTTTTTACTCATTAATTAGTTCCCTTTCCTGGTAGGCGGTAGATGGGCTCTCCTTTTTCGACTTTCTCAGAAAGAGTTGGTTAATTTATCACAATCAGACCTTCACATGGTTTTTCTCGTATTCATTATCCTAGCATAGCTAGTTCCCATGTGAAATAGATGTGAACGCTCCAGTGTGCCTAAAGTAGAATACAAAGGACTCGTATTCTGCCAAGTATCACAAACATCTAACTGCAGACTGTTAAAGTGTAAGTGAGCCCTTTGTGATCTGCAAGGTAATGCATGCCTAATAACCAATAATCACACTACTGCAATCCTACATCCTCGTCCCAGTCCTTCAGTCATGAGAAGTGTCCACAGCTTGGAATCAGTCATGCCGCTCCTTACCTAAAAGAAAACAAACTCTTGTCCTTTTTGATGTGCCTGTAAAAGGCCACTTCTCCACAGAAATCTCCTGAGGTGACTACCACAGCATCCCAACAGATGACCATTGAAGCAGGCAGGAGGGAAGTAAGGACTGGGAAGAGGAAGTAGATTCTAAGTAATGGGATTAACAGTAAGTATTCAAAGAATTACCCCTTTCCAGTGGCGGCCGGCACAGGTAAGAGCGGTACTGCGGGGCGGGGACCGGGTGGGTTCGGCTTCGGGGAAGTTGACATACAACAGGATAAGTTAAATTACATTAAAAAAAATAAGACCACTTACCTTCCGGTTGCCGCATCGCTGACTCGATGATGTGGTAAGCGCAAGGTAAGTGATTTTATTATTTTTCTAATTAGTCGCTGCTCTTCATGCCTTCCTCATCCAGGGACTTACTTTATGAGGACATACAAAAGAAGGCATGACTGGCATCAATCACCCACCAAGGTAGCCAACCAAAGTAAAAACACAAAGGAGAAAGGACTAAACCCAGAAAGTTAACAAAACAAAGTGCTGGTACCAAACAAAGTCAACAAGCAATGAAAAAAGTGAAGGCTGAAAAAGCAAACGGGACAAAGGATATAGAGGACAGGAACCCACAATAGGAAACACCTGCAATAATTGCCCACAAGAGGAAACAGGATGCACAAATTCTCACCAGTGATACAGAGAATAATAGCCTCCAGAAGACACTAAAAGGCAGAAACACAAAGGTCATTCAGCAAAGCAGGCACACCCCTGCCAAGCAACAACAAGAGCCAAAGGGACACAACATCACCAGCCTCCATCCTCAAGGGCAGGGGGGAAGGAACAGTAGCACCAAAATGAGAAGGCCCTCTTCCAAGAAAGGAGTCTAAGGCTTCCAAAAGAAATCCAAACTCAAAGAATATCTGAGAGCAAGGGGCAAGTGCCACAAACATGCAGCATGCCACACCCGAAATAGGGCACAAGTGCAGCTCAGCCTAAGTTAAGTATTAATGGCAAACCAAAGGGAAAGTCAGGAGAAAGGCCAACAGTCACCCACAAGACAGCAGATCAGTTTCCAACACACAGGGATGAAGACAGAGGCCAGAAAAAACAGGTACGTCAGAATAGAAAAACCCAATTAAGGCCAAACAGGCCTCACCCGAAACACAAAGACCAGAACTCAGTTTGTAACTGAAGGAGGTAAACCAAAGAGGCAAAAGACATCAAAGCCATGCCAGGCATGTCTACTGCTGGCAGTTCACAGAAATCAGGCAAGTGCAGGACATCCACAATAAAAGCCAATGATCAGGGAAGTACCAATGGATCTGTGGCAAGGAGCAAAATAGTAATAGGAAGGGAAGATGTGCCACCTGACCAGTGCACGATTGGAAGCATACTCTTGTGATGTCTGTGCTTCCCCTGTGAGCTGCCTCCCCTCTACATGCCACACTCGCATACACACTCTGCACAACACTTCCATGTACAACACACACTCCACAATGACATGTCTCCTCCTCAACACTCGCTCCCTCATCAAACACACCATCAATATCTGGGACATCATAAACAACCACTCCCCGGACCTCCTCTTCATGACCGAAACCTGGCTCATCCTGAGGCTGGCTCCGACATCGTTGTGTTCATCTCCACAGCTTCAAAATAGCAGGCAAGACAGAACCGGAAACCCAGAGGAGGCCTGGCTATCATCCACAAAGAAAACATCAGCTGCTCCACCATCCTCGTGAACTGCAATATCCAACTGGAACACCTGGCCTTTAAACTTCTCTTCTCCAACAATACCACCCTGGGGGGAGCCCTACCCTATCCACCACCAGGACTGTGGGCCAAATTGGTAAAGAGGATCATTGAACTCTTCACCCCCTTACACTAAACTCCAGCTCTTTCATCCGCCTCAGAGACCTCAACTTCCACCTGGAAGACCACACAGATTCCAACATCGAAAACCTCCTGGACAATTTCAACTCACTTGGATTCACCCAATGCATAAAGGACCCCATCTTCATGAACTTCAACAGCATCAAAGTTGAGAAACCCAACCCTTTCACCTGGATGGACCGTTCCCTGGTCAAACTGCACATCCCCCATCAGCACAGGGCCACACCCCTCAAGACCACAAGACACAACTGGAGCAGAATGCCAGATAAATCTTGAACCACCAAACTCCAAACCAACTGCCTGCAGCATGTAGATAACCTCACACAATTCAACACACAATTCAACACCCTGATTGCCTCCTACACAGATTTACTGGCCCCACTCACAACCACCGCCAACACCAGGACAAGACCACAAGAAAGCTGGTACATGGAAGAACTCAAACTCTGCAAGTGCAATTGCAAGTAGCTAGAACGCCACTGAAGATACACACATGATGAAAACAACAGAAGAACCTCCAAATCAGCCCTCTGACACTACCATCAGCAAATCAGACACCAAGAGCTCAGCTCTGACTGACCGAATCATGAACAGCTTCGCCTATAACATTGCGAGCCAATCAGACACATTCATCTTTGGCACATTCCAACCCAACAAGATAATCCACCTACAAATTATTTCTGACATGCTGCCCAATGATCTCTACAACTGATCCATCTACTCAGGAGTCCCATCTCACCCCTCCCCAAACTTCATCTTCACCAGAGGACTAGACTATCTAGCCTGCATTCACCCCAATACTCAATAACTCCCTCACCAAGGCTACTTTCCTGGAAGCCTGGAAACACGTCCCATTTGTCCACTCATGAAGAAACCTTTAGCAGGCTTAAAGATATTGGTGAACTACTTACCAATCTCTCCGCCCTCCTACCTAGGGAAAATCCTAGAAAAATTAATCAACAGATGACTATCGGACCACCTCAACAACAACCACTTCCCCTCTGCCCCTCCCAATCGGACTTCAGCCAACCACAGCATTGAAACTGCTCTCATCACCATGACCCATGATATTTGCATGATCATGAATGGAGGAGACATGGCAGCTCTCATCCTGCTTGATTTGATTTTTCTACTGCCTACTGCGAGGTCCTGTGTCAACGATGCGTCATGCAGCTGCAGTCCTGAGAAGCTGTGAGTTCCTGCATTGGGAATGCATCACGCAACAGCAGTTACAATGCGAGGCGGTGCTGCATTGTGCTGCGTCAGTTTTGCTTGGACCTCAGCAGAACTGGCAGAGCACTTTCAGGCCCACATCCAAGGATCCAGGACTGGGTGGCACCA
This sequence comes from Calotriton arnoldi, assembly GCA_963921515.1. Classification (NCBI taxonomy): domain Eukaryota; kingdom Metazoa; phylum Chordata; class Amphibia; order Caudata; family Salamandridae; genus Calotriton; species Calotriton arnoldi. The sequence continues at coordinate 62,163 of CAWUFW010021668.1, forward strand.
CTTGGGGAGCACCAAATCCGACAAAGTCCAGGTGCTGGGCTCAAGTTGGTTGGAGCCTTTTCTGTTCCTGAGGCTTCTGATACCGTCTCCCAACCCATCCTAATCCAAAGCCTCCACGACTCTAGCTTAAGACTACATGCTTTCCAATGGATATCCTCCTTCCTCACAGGACGCACCCAGTCAGTCAGCCTGCACCATACACTCTACAGCCACCAACCTGATCTGCAGAGTCCCCTGGGGATACATGACTCTGTTTGCTGTCCAATCCAAACTCATGGATTCAACGTCATCGCTTACGCGAATGACACCTAAATCATACTCTCCCTCTCTGATGGCAATTCCAACACCCAAACCAGATTCACACCTGCATATCTGACGTTGCCAACTGAATGAAGATCAACAGTCTTAAGCTCAACTACGACTACTCATCAAAAAGTACATCTCTCTTTTGTCTCTTCCCTAGGGGCCAGCCTAACTAGGACAAGCACCCAACCACGCCAACCAAGCTAGAAACCTAAGCATAGTGATGGACAAACAACTCTTGATGACCAGCCAAGTCAATGCAGTGGCATTATCCAATTTACACACCCTCAAGCTCCTCAAAAATATCTTCAAAAGGCTCCTTCTTGACACCCAGATAACAGTCACCCAGACTCTAATAAACAGTAATTGGATTACGGCAATACTCTCTATGTTGGCATCACCGCTCACCTCACCAAGCATCTACATGTCATCCAAAACAATGCAGCCAGTTTCAAGTTCCAGCTCACCCCACCACAAACACATCATCAATTTAGGAAATTGGGCTATTGGTTGAGGGGGCGATACCCTACTCAAGCAACAACCACAATTTTCATCAGGGTGAAACACAAGCAAAGTCTAAATTAACCTGTGCTTAAACCTCTGATAGCTTGGCAGAAAAAGCAGTGGGGCTTCACCTCAAGATAATGTGTAAAGCATTTATTGCAGCACTTCAAACAGTAATGAAGTGAAAACACAACACAAGAAAAATCCCACACCAATTTAGAAAAATAGAGTAAAATGTAGTAAATTATTTGACATTAAAACAACAAAAATCCAATTAGTCGAAGCCCAGATATGCAACTTTAAATATTTGGGTAAAAGTAGTTCTTAAAAGGACAAAGCGCCAACTGTGGTTATCTGGTCGCACTTGTCCGGGACAAAGTCACAAGTTCAGATCAACCACGATGGAATACAGGGACCAGGTTAGGACTGCTGAACAAAGTATCTTAGATCCTCAATACGTCGAGCAGCCGTGAATCGGCACTGCGATGTTAGCTCCTGCATCGAGGATGCGTTGCGCAGCAACGGATCTGAGGAGCTGTGGGGCTGCGATTTGAGGTCCTGTTTTGAGGATGTGTCATGCAGCGATGGTTCTGAGGAGCGGCTGGGCTGTGATATGAGGTCCTGCATTGAAGATGCACTTCACAGCGATGGTTCTTAGAAGCAGCTGGGCTGCTTTGCGAGGTCCTGTGTCAACGATGCGTCATGCAGCTGCAGTCCTGAGAAGCTGTGAGTTCCTGCATTGGGAATGCATCACGCAACAGCAGTTACAATGCGAGGCGGTGCTGCATTGTGCTGCGTCAGTTTTGCTTGGACCTCAGCAGAACTGGCAGAGCACTTTCAGGCCCACATCCAAGGATCCAGGACTGGGTGGCACCACTTGGGGAGCACCAAATCCGACAAAGTCCAGGTGCTGGGCTCAAGTTGGTTGGAGCCTTTTCTGTTCCTGAGGCTCTGATCAGCAGGCTAGCCAACTAGCCCTTGGAGTCACTCTGGTGGTCCTGGGTTCAGGATGCAAGTCCAGTCCTTTTCATTCAGGCAGCAGAGTAGCAGGGCAGCAGAGTAGCAGTTCATCTTGTAGAAGAGCAGCACAGCAGTCCTTCTGAGTTTTTCACAGGTCCAGAGGTGCACTGAAAAGGTTGTTCTGAGGGTCTACTATTTTTCCTTGGTCCCAGCTTTGAAGTAGCAGAAGTTTCTAGAGGTTTCTATACCCAAAGGCGTGTGGAATTTGCTCTCTCCCTGCCCTGGCCCCAGCTTGTCGGGGGGGCACAAAAGACTAGTGTGAAGCCCTCTGTGACTGTGCTGAGACAGAGTCTTTGTGATATGCAGGATTGGAAGGTAACAGCTGTGCACCCTCATTAAGCCAGAGATGGCCCATCCCACCAACACCTATTCCTCATTTGTCTCACTGAATCACTGATAAAACATCGACTCCTATACCTTCGAACTACAAAAATATTGAGTCAATAATATCATATATAAAAATATCGACACCCAATACACAAAACTGAAATGACACAAACATCGATAAAAAAATATCGTTTAAAAAAATTTCGATAAAAATATCGACAACAAAAAAAAGAACACAAAAATATCGATAACATTAAAATCACGTATAACACAACAAAAACATTGATATAAATATTATCGACAACACAAAAGTTGAAAAAATACATATAAACAATACCAAAAAATAATATTTAAAAATAAAAATAAACTACTTTCAATAATATTATAAAATAACATATACCAAACATTAAAAACAAACACTAAAAAAATTACATAAAAAATAACACAACTATAAAAAATAAACAAACATATATATATATATATAAAATAATCTCTAACTAATTTAATAAACACTATAAAAGCAATCAATTAATAACACAAAATTTACAGTGAAACGGACAAACACTCAAGAAGCACAAAACTTTGCAAGACAGAAAACAGAACTAAAAAGAACTACACAATCAACTAGTTAGAAAAACTCTCATTAAAGAACAACATTTTGTAACTAAATTAATAAAATTAGCTTAAAAAAATAAAAACAAATTAACTAAAACTATAACAAGTTTCCCTTTATATTTCACAGATTAAACTCCACCTAGAAAATTCAAAACAACGATTTACTTCCAAAACAAGTACAAAATCAATATTAATGAAAAATATAAAACAAAGTAAGTATATGACTTAACCAACAAATAGAGTAAACTAATAAAATTAAAAAAAATAAAAGCAAAATATAACTAACAAATACTTGTTAGAGACTAAATAAACAAAATAATCAAACTAAATGTAACACTTTACTAAAAATAATATTTTCCTTTTAAACCAACAGAAAAAAAGAAACCAGTGAATAAACCACGAACATCAAAAAAATATTCAACAAGAAAATCAAAGCAAGACAAATGTAATTTTATTTTCAAATATAATAATTATGAAAACATGTCTACTCTTCAATACTTTATAATTAATAAATATATATATAAATATATTCACAGATATACAAAAAAATGGAAGAAGGAGCAAAATTCATCACATCACAAAAGGGAACACTACTTCTGTGCTACATGGGCTATACTTACGCGCAGGAGAAAATAACAGGAAAGAAAACCCATTGAAATTGTAGTAAATACTACTCCAATTCTTCCTATGGGCGAGCCACAACAATCGAAACACATGTTATTAATGTCAGGGAACACAACCATCCCCCCAATGTCACAGAAATCGAGGTCAGAGATGCTTTAGAAACCATCAGAGAAGCAAGCACAAGCTCCCACCAGACCAGTACCCAAATATTTAAAAACGTACTAACTAGGGTTCCTGAACATGTGACAGGACATCTACCATCCATCCACACTCTAAAATGGCTAATAGGAAGAACTAAGGGGCCCATTACGATGGCGGGCGGAAGCACAACCGCCGTGCTGGCGGATGCAAAAACCACCAGTTACCGCCGGCACGCAGCAGTCCACACGCCCGCCCAATTACGATGCGAAAAGCAGGCCAAACACCGCCGGCAAGCCAGCAACACCGTCCGCCATCAAAGTGCGCCCGCACACGTAGCGGCGCAGCACAACTGACACACACCGTCCGACGAAACACGTCCCGCCCGGCGCATAAATTACGATGCCGCAAACAAACGGCTCCCACGGCAAAGAGACACCGCACGTGAAAGAGAGGCGGAAACACGGACGCCGAGCACGGACAACGAAGAAGCGGCACCCCGGGCATGAATCCAGCACTGCAGGCCCTTCCCATGCTTCTGCTGATGCACCACCAAGGACGCAACGTACCGCGGAGACGCAGGTAGGCACACACACAACAAGTGCACGCAAACAGCGCACACAGTGCAAGGGCGGAAAAAGCGGACAACGCCCCACCAGCGCGTGCACACTACACATCCACCATTGCATCCACATATGACACACAGGCCAAATCCTAACATCGCAGAACACATGTGTACACACCACCTGGGACTAGGAACCAACCACCCCGTCACGGCCCCAAAGCGCCGATGACGCCGCCACACATGCGCACAACGCAGAGGCCAACCGCAGCGCCATGCATGCGTCGCACACAGACACAGGGACACAACCAAGCAGCACACACACCAGCCCCACCCCGAACGCACATGACACGTGACAGGCCGGCCACAGACATGTCCCCAACGCCCAATTCACGGACAACACCCAACGCCACACAACCGACGCACACATGTCAGTGAAGTCACGCAACAGCAGGACACACCCCAGTGTAACAAACATGGCGAAGCACACAGCGGCGGCAACACCAACTAGGAGAAGCAGGGCCCCTTCGGGAAGAGGAACGCCAGTACCACACTGAAAAACCCATACCACCCTGCACATATGAACAAGACACATGAAACGGAACACCAAAGAGCCCGGTGACCGACAACAGGTGGCCCAAGAATTACATCCACACACAAGGCCCAACGCAGAGCGGAAAGGCAGCCTGCCGCCCACACAAGGGAGAGCAGACAGCACTGAATGACCTTCCATTCCAACACCGAAACCACAGCCCTACGACAGAAGCCGGTGAATACAGCCATTGTCCAAGAATAGACCAACACAGGCATGCCGAGGAGACCGACCACACGGCAGATAGCGCATATCACAGAAGCACACAACGGACGGGGAAGAAAGAAGAAAACACTCCCCCATGTCGGCCACATGCAAGTTAATTGGAAGGAGTCACACAGCACTGACCTTGAACTGTCTGAGAAGCATGTGGGAAGAGGGCCCGTGTCCTCCAAACAAGCCAACAGAACACAAGTCCTGTCTCCCCACGACTACAAAGAGCTCACAGCAACCCCGGAGCGTGCACATTGCAGACTGCACACACAGCCGGAGCACGCCACCTCTACGAACCGCTGCGAAATGGCAACCGCAACACACCTACCCAACTACGCCGAACAGCTCAAGCTGTACCAAACCAACAAGATACATACATTGGGATGCGATCTCCTGTCCCTGCTGAACGTAAGTTACCGACTGACTTACCGCATCACATTGTTCAGCTGCGTCATGCCCGTCTTCTACTGTCGGAGGTGTCCCTACCAGCATCCCGTCGAGATATGCCTCTCCAACCCGGCATGTCTGAAGGCGGACCTGCTACCACTACTCCTCCCTCTGGACGCACACGACAGGGCCTGCTCTGCCTATGGGGGCATGGCGTATGTGGCCAACATCGCACGCGCACTGAAATGGAACCACTGTGCCTCCACACGACGGATCATCGAGAACAGCTACATCGAATGTCACCCAGCATGCCCCATCATGGTCCTCCAAGGGACAACCTACGAACAACACCTTGACAGCCACCATCCGCTTCATTGGCTGGCAAACATGTACACCACCAATGACATGGAAGCCCTGCTGGACGGCATCGCATACCTGACAACCTGTAAATACGTCGGACCACAACGCAGGTTCCCCGAGTGACCTATGAAGTCCAACCCCGCACCCATGCTCAGCTTCCGCACGGACTGGCCAGTCACCACCACAACAGCCATACCAAACGACCGGCAACTGTAACCACACCATCAACGACATCGCCATGACATCGGATAGGACCGGGACATGCACACTGTTCCCCATCACATCCAGGAACACCGCATGCATCGTGGGAGGCAGTGGCATGGGCTCTGTGCATCGCACCCACATGGACGGAACTGCACGAACAACCAGGACACGACATGGATCCAGCGCACATGGACACACACACCGCTCAGTGAACATGAATAGGTCGCCTGGAGTCTGTGGGTGCTGCACCCCTCCCACCCCCGCCCCGGGAATCCCATACCAGGACCTTTGCATGGACGACAAGTGCATACAACAACAACACGACCCCAGTGACTGTGACATGTCCAGTAACCACCACAGTGCAACAACAAGTGGCACGCCGCTGCATGCACGCAAGCACATGCCCTGATGTCATCTCACATGCACGCGTGCATGAGGAACAACCGCAGCAAACCTGTCACATGGAACTGAGATGGACTGTGCCCATGATGCCGAGCGGTCTGGTAGGCTACATGTATACCGTCTGTGTCAAAGTCCGCAGCTCCGCAGCTATACGTAAATGTACATTAGCACAGCCTTGGCCAAGCAGATGTAACCCCACACCCTATCCCATTTGTAATCATGCTCAGTATATCCTCAACATGTATTCCGCTGCCAGTAGTGTCCACTATACTGCATCACAGAGGACAGAAGACTCAATATAATGTTTGAAACCAAAACTGTCTCCGCTGACTCATTTCACAAGTACGAATGAGAGAGGATGAGAGTATGTGAAGTACACCGCAGTCGTGACATGACCATGTAGTCCACTGGTATTGGATGTCAACGCAAATGAGTAGCACTACTGTGGAAGACACACATGTGTCGTGTGAAGTCGTATGGACGCAGTGCTCAGGTGGGTGGGTGCGACGGGTAGATGCGCACATGCCAAGTTGGAGCACGCCGTGTTGGGAGGGCTCATGAACAGTACACCACCGCTTCCCTGGGCATTGTGAGAGGACACCTGTCGGGGGGAGTGAACACGTGTGTGCACAGCAGCCGGGCACACGTACAAGGCGGTACCAGGCGCACCTCAGCCCACCCTCTGTGGACAAGCTGGATCCTGTTGTGCGCCCGCCATGCCCCTTGACAAGGCACACACAGCCCCAGTCGACCAGGTGTAACCCCAACATAGTCAATCCGCACAGGCGATACAGGGCACGGGATGGCAGTGGAGCATGGTGTGTGAGAGGTCTCCTCGCGCTCCTCCTGGTCATATCACGCAGGCAATAGAACCTCAACGTCTAGCATGGCACAAGTCAAATGGAAGTGTAGGGGGACGCACCACAGCACGAGCAGCACTGACGTCACGGGAGGTGGCTCGCACCATCCCATCCATTGCCCATCATACCAACCACGCCACATGCCATTGCGACTAAGTGCAAGCGCGTGCGCCACCACCCCCGAGCCCTCCCCAGAGAGGCCAAAGAGTGAATGTGTGGGCCATCAGCCACAGACGGACGCGGCCTGGCCGCAAGGGCAGCCACAGCCACTGGGTGTCGCAGGTGGCGGATCCGGAAGGCGAAGACTGTGATGCATAGTCCATGCAGGCCGGGTCTCCATTTGGGGCACCACGCAGGTGGACGGCGTCCCGCCACACATCATACCCTGAGACAGCCCACTCGTGCAACTGGACCCACACATACACTCCTTGCCCTCTCTGGTGCGAGCTTGGGGCTGCCTGTGCAAGCGCTAGCCTCGCAGGTGAGCATGCATATTGGGGGGGCGAGGGGAGGACATGAGGGCTGGGGCGAAGATGACTGTATCACTGTCAGTTAGTACAAGGGATGACCCAGATGTGGAAAGGAAGAGACGTGTCCCGTGTGTACTGCAACTAGTCGCCAATCCAACTACCCCCCCATGTCCGGAATGTAAGCCCGCACCTAGGCCCGCCCATCCGCCACATCGAACATACCACCAGCACGACAACCTTCCCATTCAAAACACTGACTGGGGGTGGCGACCAGTGAACAATCATGTGTAGCCTACCCACGCGTACATGTGGGCCCTCCATGATCCATGTCACCTGCGGCAAAGACATGACATGCGCAATGAGGGAAGTGAGGAGAGCTGTCCGCCCCACGCGCAGAAGGTGCATCAGCTCCACAGACCCAGCAGCGAGTCCAGCAGGGGTCACATGTGCAGGGGCAGCTGTGCCTGGTGTGAAGGCACATGCATATAGACAGCACATCGACCAATGTGTAGTCTGCCCACATCCACAGTCCATCATCATGCGGACATAGGAATTGAACACAGGGCAACACATCTTAGTTGGTGCACCCACCGTGACCAACAATGCGCAATCATCGACGTACCCGCCCTGTGCATGGCCCCCCACCCAACGGAGGCACATCCAGTGCCACCATCCCACACACACAAGCCTTCCACGGAACATGCTGTGTCCAATGGTCAGTACAGAGTCAGCGCCCATCTGGTGGATCCTGAACAGGAGACACATGCACACACATGCCAGCTCCCACTATGTACGTCTGCCACCTGGCACGTGCAATGTAACCTCTCACCTGTGACTGCAAGCACACAGCCGTCTTGGCATGGGGCTGTCAATGTGGACACCAGTCAATGTTTCGGGAGCTGTGATCCGTACAGTGCTGTACATAGGGTGCAGTGCTGACACCTACTACTGTCTCATATCCCCTCGTGCCACAGGTCCCACTTGTATTGGCCGCTCAGCCCGTGCCCACATCGTCGTCGTCGTGTGCCATACTCATCCAGCCTCGGAAGCAGTTCCATGCTCAGCAGACACTCATGTTGCCGTGGCGTTGCCGCTTGACGAATATGCAGTCAGTCCCCATCAGCACGCCCCGCAAGTCATTGGGGCCTAGATCACCATGTGCATGCACATGGCAGTGGTATGTCTCACTTGCCATTGCCATTGTTGGGAGACCTGTGTAAGTGTATTGTGGCCGTGCCGTCCCAGCTTGACAGCTGGGCTGTGGCTCATGTGCTTGCTCAGTCATGTCAGTGATGTGTATGCGAAATTGCTATGTGCCGTGTTGCTTTGACATGTGTCCTCTGCCATTTAACCCAGGCGGAGACCGAACATTGACCGCCCATACCAATTGCTGGCGGACATGGACGATACAGAGGTAATCAGGAAGTTTCGGCTGGACAGGCCAACTCTGCATCGACTGTGTGCCATGTTAGAGCCCCATCTCCGTCCCCGCAGGGTGTATCCGACTGCTGTCACCCCCACGGCTAAGGTGATGGCCGCCATGCATTTCTTCGCCACTGGGTCATTCCAGCACACAGTGGGCAGTGGAGGAGGGATGTCCCAGCCCATGTTCAGCAAGGTGCTGAGGGATGTACTGGCAGCCATGATGCTGTACCGGAACAGGTACATCCGCTTCCCCAGGGCTCGTGAATTGGCGGCAGTGAAGGGTGCATTCTATGCCCTTGGCAGAATCCCACACGTCGTGGGAGCCATTGACTGCACTCATGTTGGCCTTGTTCCACCACAGGCCACTGAGCACCTGTACCGCAACAGGAAGCACACGCACTCCCTGAATGTGCAAGTGGTGTGCCTTGCGGACATGGTGATCACCCACGTGTGTGCCAAGTTTCCAGGCTCGGCCCATGACGCACACATAATGCGCAACAGCATCTTGCCACGACTGATGGCCAATCTGCAACAGGATCGTGCCTGTATTGTCGGTGAGTATGTGGAGTGGTGTAGCGTGCTGGTTGTGCGATGCTGTCCCCTGTCCAGTTGGAATAGCTACGGTTCTCTGTGTCCCTCACACCCAGGTGACTCTGCGTACCCGAATGGGGCATGGCTGCTCAGTCCATTGAGGAATCCTCGCACCCCAGCAGACGATCGATACAATGAGGCACATGGGAGGACCAGACGTGTGGTCGAGCGTACCTTTGGCCTCCTCAAGTCCAGGTTCAGGTGCCTGGACCGCACCGGGGGTGCACTGGCGTACTCCCCACAGAAGGTGTGCCAGATAGTGGTGGCGTGCTGCATGCTGCACAATCTGGCCATTCGGAAGCAGATCCCCCTCATTGTGGATGACGGAGATCAACCAGGGCCCCAGCCCGCAGACCAGGACAGCTCGAGTGAGGTGGACAGCGGAGAGGAGGAAGCTGGGAATGTGCGCCAGCAGCTCATCGCCCGCTACTTCACTTGACGGTGAGTGTCCATGTACGACGGATGATGTGTCTGTATCTATGCAGGTGTGTGTGTGCTGTGTCAGGGTGGCCGTATGTTCACTGCGTGCAGTGTGTCAACGCTCCATGGCCAGGGTAGTATGCCACTGTTGGTGACTGTGGCATTGTGCCCTATTGCTCTGTGCGATGTGTGTACATTGCTTGTAGTTGTTGACATGTACTGTGTGATGGGTGTGTGACACACTCATTGAATGTGCTCCTGTTCTGTCTCCCACCCCTAGGTCCCTACAGGCCCTCCGGATTCCATTGCCATGCCACGCATCAGGTGCCCTTCCGCCCAAGGTGGCCGTTGTATTCCGTACAAATAAAACACAGGGCACAAACAGCAGTTAGTGAAAAAGGTGCATTTATTACAAACTGTGACATGTGATTGTGTGTAAGGTGATGACAAAAGTGGTGCGTGCAGTGACAATGAGCTGTCGGTCATGGCTGCGTGATGATCAGGGTGTACCCACTGGTTCTATGTCCATAGTCCAACACACACATGCCATCCAGATGGCTGTGTGGAGTGGGATCGTAGAGCAAGTCAATGCAGTGGCTGGTCAAGGAAGGCTGGCGGAAGGCTGGCTGGCTGCCTCACTTGCGACTGGAGCGTGCGAAGTCCTCCCGGGAGATCTGTTTCCTCTTCGGACGGCCCCTTCCACGTTTGGGAGGGGGGTGTGTGGTGGCGACCTGCTGGTGGTGGGTGAGGTGTGCTCACTGGCTGTGGACGCAGGGGAAGTGGACACTGCTGGCCGACCCTGCGCCCTAGCAGGTGGTGGCGGAGGTGGTGTTGCTGGCCTTGCCTGTGACCCCACCGCCACCACCAGCTGGCCCATGAGGTCCACGAGTTGGTCCATACGGGACACGAATTGGCCCATATGGGCGTCCATGGACCTCAGCACCCCCAGCACCTCCCGCGTGTCAGTAGCAGACCTGGCCCATTGTCCTTGGGCCTCTTCATAGGCCCCAAGGACTCTGGCCATTTGAGGCAGGGCATGGCTCCCAGGGGAGGCTGGCGTTTCCCTGACCCTGCTCCTCCTACCAGTCCTGCTGCCACCGGCCTGCCCACTAGCCACATTGCTCACCACGGTCCTCGCTGTGGCTCCCAGGGTGGATCCAGTTGGCCGGGCCACCACCTGCGCTGGGGCTGGTGCCAGCGAAGACGTGGTGGTGGTGGAGGCGGTGGTGGTCGGTGCGGCGATGGTGGCGGTTGCGGCAGTGGTAGTGGCCGCAATGACCGTGGGTGTGGCCGCAACGACAGTGGCAGCAGGGGACTGGGACTGTTCAGCATCCCTGGATGATGGGTTGGTGGGTAGGAGGGGTCCTGGGGAGCGGCTGGGCCCTGCCACGCCAGATGGGCCAGCTTGGTGGTCCGTGTCCGAAGAGGTGGACAGATCCTCCAGATCCGTGTGTCCTCGTTGGGGGCTTGTAGGCTGGCTGTGCTGGCTGCTGTCTCCATCCCCAGCGTCCAGCAGTTCGTCACCTGTGGAGAGAATGAGATTTGTTATTGTGTTGCACCTGGCGAAGTATGTATTAGTCGTCTGACATTGGCAGTTCGTGCAATCTCGTACATGGGTTTCCCGGAGGCGAGTGTGTGGCTGTGGCATCTGTAGTTGTGTGTGCTAGGCAATGGGACTGTGTGCTGTGCACATGTGGCATGGGACGGATTGGCCATGCCGATGGGTGTGTTGCTTTGCCCCTACTCATTGTGACTCTGGTGTATGCGGGCTCCTGGCCCATCCTGGGTCTGGTTTGTACTTTGCTTTTGGAGTTCAAATGGAACGCTTAGGAACGCATATGGCAACATGGGGGCCATGCCCCAGATTCGCATTTGGGATGGAATATGCTTTTGGGGTTCAAATGGAACGCTTAGGAACGCATATGGCAACATGGGGGCCATGCCCCAGATTCGCATTTGGGATGGAATATGCTTTTGGGGTTCAAATGGAACGCTTAGGAACGCATATGGCAACATGGGGGCCATGCCCCAGATTCGCATTTGGGATGGAATATGCTTTTGGGGTTCAAATGGAACGCTTAGGAACGCATATGGCAACATGGGGGCCATGCCCCAGATTCGCATTTGGGATGGAATATGCTTTTGGGGTTCAAATGGAACGCTTAGGAACGCATATGGCAACATGGGGGCCATGCCCCAGATTCGCATTTGGGAGGGGATATGCTTTTGGGGTACATGCTGTGAGCCATGGGTGCCGAACGTGACATGTGTTGTGGCAGCATGACAGTGCATGGTCTGAGGTGTGTGCATGCCTGACATGCCCTGCATATTTGCTGTCTGTTGTGGTTACTGGACATGGCATTGGACGCATCGTTATGAGTGAGTGATAGTTGTGTGCCAGCCAACGTATTGCAGTTGTCCCATCTCCTTGGTGTGCGTGCTGCCCTGTGCCATGTGCATCACTGCAGTGCTCGGGGGGGTGTGGCCCATGTTGTGTGTTGTTGCTCACAGTGTGTCGTGCGCTTAATTGACTTCTGGCACATGGTTGGTCATGGGCATGTGTCTTAGCGTGACTGCTGTATGTGTGGCAGCTGTGCGGATGACATGCCTTTCATGTGACTGGGGCTGACGGATGGGATGGATGGTATGTTGTATGTGCATGGTGTGTCTGTGAGTTTGATGGGTTCAGTGGTGTTCGTGTGCATTTCTGTTGTTCCGCTCTGTTGCGTCTAGTGTTGTTTGTCTTACATAGGCGTAGTTGTGGGGTGTGGGGTTGACAGGCAGTGGGGGCTACATGGACAGGACTTCAATGGTGTTTCGGTTGTGTGTGATGAGTTGCACAGTGGCTGCCGTGTGGGACTATATTCAGTGTGGCTTGTGCATGCAGACGTGGCTCCTTGGGTGTTGCTATGTCTGTGATGGGTCATGTGGGGTGTGAGTCTGCTGTTCATGTCCGTGTGCACATTGTTCACTTGTTCGTGACGGTGGGCGGTGCTGCGTGTCCGTGTGCTACGTGACATGTCCCATGTGTTGGTGGTGTTATGGTCCTCATGCCTCCAGTAATCCAGCCCTGTCCAGTTTCCCACCTGCAAGTTGTTCGTGCGTGCACTGTACTGGATGCCACATGGCTCTAAGCGGGGGGTGCTCCATGTTGCAGGTCTGTGGGGGTGGGGGGTGTAGTGGGTCGTGGGGGTGGCTGTACACCCACTGACACCGATTGCTGTGGACCGTGATGTCTGCCTTTCGGCTGTCGTTGTGCACTGCGGTGGCTGACACGTGGCTGTGGGGTGTGGGGGATGCTCCTCCTTGCTGTGCTGTGGGACTGGGGCCTGGTGTGTGTTGTACTTGGGCTGTCCACCCTCCCACCCACTGCACTTTGTGTTCCTGCCACTTACCTGTTACTTGTCGGTTAGTGCAGCTGTGGCGGACACATGGGTGTGGTGGGTGCTCGTTGTGGCGCTTCTGGCATATTTGGGGACCTGTTGGTGGTTACGTGGCTGGCTTAGTGTACACATGTCCCCACGCATCTTACAGTTGTTCGGTTTGGGCTGTGTGTGGTAGTGTCTGTTGCATGTGTGTGTGATGTGTTGTGTATTGTGTGCTGGACATGGGGGTGTTTGTCCCTGGGAGCTGTGGCATGGTAGTTGCGCATGTGAGTACATAGCGGTGTGCTGGTATACATTAGTTTGTACTTACCAGCCTCCACTCCCCTGCTAATCCGGCGAGGATCTCCGGATGGATTACGACTCGCACCTTCTCCTCCCACGCTTTGAAGGTCTTAAAGAGCGCGGGATTCCCTCCGCCAGTGACGGCAGCCAGCTCTCTGTTTTTGCCCTCCTTCTTCTTGACCAGGCTCTTTACGTCATTCCAACGTTTGTTAATCTCGACCCTGTTCCTGGGCAGGGTCCCGACTGCATTGACCTGGTCTACGATCCGGTTCCACATTCTGTTTCTGGTGGCTAGTGGTGTGTGCTGGACCATGTTCCCATAGATTTGTGGGTACACCTTGATGATCTCGTCGACCATGACCGTCAGCTCCATGGGCGTGAACTTGGGCATCCTTTGTGGTGCCATGGTGTTTGTGGTGCTGGTGCGGTGTGTGTTGTGTAATGTGCAGGGGGTTTGTGGTGCCGGTGTTTGGTGGTGGTGGTGGTGGTTGTGATGTGTGCGTTTCTGTGGTGTGCTGCTGTCCTTGCTGTGTCACTGTGTCCTCTCCTCTCCTCTCTGGTTTGCAATGTAGCAAGGGGTTGTGGTCTGTGGGAGTGCTGCTTTTGTACTCACCTATGTGGGTGTGTCCTCATGGTCTGTTGTTTTCAGGTGTGTCGTGTCTGGGGTTCTGGCCTTTGTATTTTTTGTTTGTCCGGGGGGGTGTTTTCGGGATGTGTACTGTGCTTGTGTATTTGTGTGTGCCTTGCTGTGTGGACTTGTTGGCCATGTTGTGTGCTATTGGTTTTGTGTGCGGATGGTTTCTGTGCAGGTACGTGGGCGCCATGGCTTCTGCCGTGTCGATTCTCATCGGCGTTGTTTGCGCTGGCGGGCGGTATATTTGTTGTTTTTCCGCGCTCATGGCGGTGCGATCGTAATTTCACGTGCGGTGTGTCGGCCGTGTGGGCGGGCGGTTTTGTGTTGTCGTGCGTGTTTCCGTCCGTGGCGGGCGGTTTGACTCCGACTCGGACGATGGCGGGCGGTATTTTGTGTGATTTTTCCGCTGATGGCGGTTTTCGGTTTGTGTACTCATAATGGCGTGGTCGGTGTTCAGGCGGTGTGTGCGGGCGGATTTTTGCCGCTTCCATGCCTGGCGGATTTTTTTACGCCGGGTATCGTAATGAGCCCCTAAAAGAGCTATTGCTCAAACACCACCCACACCTCAACCTTTTCCAGAAATCGAAATATTACAAGAATACACTATCAGCCACAAAGTTGAGAAATTCATTCTTCATGATAATAACAGTCATGAATAACGAATTATTATCTTTCCCACCAACAACAACATTCAAAAGTCAAAAAACTGTGAAACATGGATGATGGTTGGTACATTCAAAGTTTGCCCCAAGCCTTTTTACTAACTCTATATGAAGACACTAACATCCCCTTCATATACGCACTACTCCCCAACAGCAAAATACCACCTACATAGAACTCCTTACAATAATAAAACAACACACCGACAACTACTTCCCACAAAAAATAACAATTGACTTTAAACAAGCAATGATTCAGTCAATTTTAAAAATATACCCACAGACTGAAATGCAAGGTTGCTATTATCACTTCAACCAAAGTATCTGGAGACACCTCCAAAAATCTACTCTAAGGATAGATTAGGCCACAAATAGCTACTTTGCTTGCCAAATCAAAAAAATTAATAGCCCTGGCCTATGTACCAGCAACACAAGTAGCCAACCACTATAATATGCTTCTTGAAAGCCCTTTCTACCAACCCAACAAAGCAAAACTAACACCCTTCCTTGACTACTTTGAAGACACCTGGGTGGGAAAGCTACATAGTCAGGGCACCGAAGGCAACCAAAGTTACATATCCCCTGGTGGAACGTCTATGATAGCTCAGTAGCTCAAAAAGCTAAAACTCTAAACGCAGTGGAAAGATGGCATAATGCCTTCCAAGCCACAATAGGAAGAGGACAACCAACCTTACACAAACTAATAGAATCCATAAAAAAAGAACAGAGCTACCAAGAGCTAAGGCTAGAGCATTCCCTAACTAAGGGGGTCATTATGATGGCGGGCGGATCGCCGCCGCCCGTATGGCGGTGGCGATCCGCCTGCCATTTTCGTCCGCCCGCCTAACATTTCCCCCCCACCATATTATGATGGCGGTGGGGACCCAGGCGGATGGAAAGACCGTCCGCCAGTTATCCACCGGTAGGCAATCCGCCCAATTGCCTACCGGGCAGAAGAGGCCTGCAATATGGTGCGGCACCGCTATCCATATTACGATGATGGCAGTCGCATGCCTTTCCATGGCGGAGACTCCGCCATGGAAAGGCATGTGGAGAATGCCTTTGGGGGCCTGTTGCGGGCCCCCAGGTGTTTGGGGGGGTGGGTGGCTGCACTTGAGGGGTACCCATGGTACACCCCCGACATTTGCATGCACAAGGTGGCAGGCACCGCACGGTGCCTGTCACGTTGTTCATGCAAAAGCACAACATGCCCTTTTAACATTGTGGCGGGTGCTGAAAACAGCACTGCCCGCCACAATGTTAAATATACAGGATGCGACCGCCATGGTGGCGGTCGCATCCTAATAGGCACAGCGGGACCGCCGCACCTCTTGCGGGCGGTCCCTTTTTCCGTTGCGATGGCGGGCGGACTTTGTCTGCCCGCCATCGTAATGACCTCCTAAAATAGGCCCTAAACTCAATAAGTAAACAAAAACAATGTATGAATGCCTACAACACAAAACTGAACTATTTCCAAACACCAAAGGGCTAGAATACCTAGACATGATAGCTAAATCTATACAATAAACAAAAAACAATGCTAAACATAATAAAACATTTTAAAATGACAAAACACTTAAACAACATAATACTACTCTTTTTTAAATTAATAATTATAATTGTCATTTAAAAATTAAAAACGTACATATAAATATATGACATAATATAATTATTAAAATAAAAAAGAAACAAACAAACCAAATGTAACCAAAAACATTTCCCACCCATAATAATAAAAAATTACTTACAATTATGTTGCAGTAGCTGGTACTCAAAAACTAACAAATACATAGTAGACAAATCGAAACACGAATACATTCGAAAAGAAAGCCCCCCAAAAAATGCAAAAATACAACTGTAGAAAAAAGGCTCCAACGACGCAGTCCTCTCAATATCAAAACCCTCAAAAACTCGAAAATGTGCTTGAAAAAAAAACGCTCTAACAAACCCAAAAAATAAAAATAAATGTAAAAAAGTAATTTGTTTCAAGAAACAAAATACATTTTCCTTTTTAAAAAAAAGAAACGCGCCCTCAGCACCATCCGTTCACGAAACAGGAAACCTGCAAAAAAAACAACACCCTCCCACAATAAGATTTATAAACCCACACACATTTCAACATTAAATACAACATAGCACAATTAAACAACACATAACTAACACTATACAACACTCTACTACTCTTCAACACTACGTCAAACACATTTAACACTAAACTACCAAAACAACACCTAACTACACAAATACGAACATTTAACGCCCTAACAAATCTAACTACACTACTACTACCTCGCCCCTACCCTAAAACATCCTTAAACGTAAATTAAATCAAACTTACCTTAACCGACGAAACACAGCTCCCAACCGCGAGGTTCCATCTTCCAAAATGACCTAAAAACGAAACAGATAGGCAGAAAAGTGAGAAAATGGAAAGAAAAATGCCCTTGTAATAAAAATGAAAAAAGACTGACTCCCTATAAACAACAATGGAGAAATAATAAAAAATACAAAAATTAAATGTACATTTTTGTTTTTGTTAAGAAAAGTGTAAAAATGTAGAATACATTTACAAAAAATTGTAAAATATATATTAAATATTATATTATCAAAAACCAAAAAATATAATATTTAATATATATTAAAATGTATACTTCTTTGATGCACTCACCTTCAACATATAAAGTTACAATACAACTATTATAAATGTGCAACCAGTATAACAATGTTTAATGAAAAAAATATATGATACAAAAATATATTTGTAAAAATACATTGTAAATTATTTAATATATTAAATATTATTTTTTTAAATAATATATTTAATATACTACATATTAAAAAGGAAATGTACAAACTATAACTTTGTAAAATACATATTATATAACTTTTCAACAAAAATAAAATTATATAAAATGTAGTAAAAAGACATGTAAAAACAAATATACTAAAATGTTGACTTTTTTCATAAAAAATGATAGTTAAAATCAAAAAGTTCATAATGAAATACCTAAAAATATATTTACTTTACTATTACATGACTATACATAAAAATTACATAAAAATATGTATGTAAAAATATATTTTTAATTTTGCAAATGTACATTAAAAATATGTTAAAAATATATTATACTTTATAATATATTCTGAATAACAGAAAAATTTGTAAATCATGTTTTTCAATATTTTCCAAAATTGTATAACAAAACCAAATGGAAACAATTTAATTGTGAATAACAAAAATAAATACATGTGTTTGCAAATAAAAATGTTAACAATAAAAACTGACATTTGTCTCTTTTCTTAGTTTAATTTACATATAAGCTCTAAGAAAATACTGCACAATAAACCATAAAAAATCACTATTCCCAACTCCAAAACCAACTGAACTCAGGGAAAATGCTGGATAATAAACCATAAAAAATTACTATTCCAACTTCAAAACCAACTAAACTCAGGGAAACTGCTGGATAATAAGCCATAAAAATTTACTATTCCAACTCCCAAATCAACTAAACTCAGGGAAAGTGCTGGTTAATAAACCATAAAAAAATACTTTTCCAACTCCAAAACCAACTAAACTCAGAGAAAGTGCTGGATAATAAACCATAAAAAATAACTATTCCAACTCCAAAACCAATTAAACTTAGGGAAAGTGCTGGATAATAAACTTTAAAAAATTACTGTTCCAAATCCAAAACAAATAAACGAAGGGAAAATGTTAAATAATGTAAAAATGTTAAATATATAAAAATGTAAAACATTTCAAAGCTATGAAAAACAACAAACATTTATAAAAATCTACACTTTTTGATAACATTTTGATATACCCCTTCTTACAAAAATAGAAAAAATATAAATATTAAATTCTAAATTTCCGTTACATTTTTTACAATTTTAAAATTTTGAAATTCTAAATTTTCAAAATAAAAGAAAAAAATGTACTAATACTTAAAACGTTTAAAAAACAAAAACAATAACAAGTAATATATAAATAAATATAAAAATAATGTTCCTATCATATATTACTTTAAATATTTTTGGAAATTTAAAAAATATGTTTAATATATTTTATACAATTTACATTAAAATATTTGCCCCCCCTAAAAAAAAATGAAATTTTAATTCATTTTAAATTTCAAATTTAAAACAATTATCTATATATTCCAATAATTTTTTTTAATTAAAATTAATTTTAAACCAACATTCTTAAATTACTCCCCACCCTTATCCCCTATAAACCCAACATCCCACCCCTAAATTTTACATCAAATTTAAAACATAATTAAAAATGTAAACAAATATTTTTTAAATTACTCTCATGGACCAGGAAAGTCTAGAGCTGAATAAAATGAAAACGAAGGTTGTATGCCTAGTGGACCCCAAGAAAAATAAGTTTAATGGTAAGTTAAGGGCGACCAAGTGGAAGAGCAAGCCTCTTATAAATATCTAGGCATAAAATTGGGGCGGGGCACTTCATACAAGGACCATAAATTGGATTTAAACGCCAAAGCCCAATTCGACTGTTGAATAAAAAATTGAGTTGTCCGGCCTACACGCACCTTTTAAATGTGATGGTAGCACACACTTTACCTACTCTGTCTTATGGTTTGGAAACATGGGGCATCATTACGATGGCGGGCGGACAAAGTCCGCCCGCCACCGCAGCGGAATGCTGGACCGTCCGCAAGGGGTGCGGTGGTCCTGCCATGGGTATTAGGATGCCACCGCCACGGTGGCAGTGGCATCCCATATTGTTCGCATTGCGGCGGGCGGTGCTGTCACCAGCATCCACCGCAATGCGAAAAACGCATGTTGTGCATTTGAATGCACAACATGACAGGCACCGCGCGGTGCCTGCCACCTTGTGCATTCAAATGTAGGGGGGTACCATAGGTACCCCCCATGTGCACCCCCACCCCTCCCAAATCCTGGGGCCCGCAACGGGCCCCCAGAAGCAAAGACCACATGTCTTTCCATGGCGGCAACACCTCCATGGAAAGGCTGCTTTCCGCCAGCATCCTACTATGGATGGCGGTGTCTTGCAGACACCGCCACCATGTTAGATCCCTTTTCCGCCCGGTCAACGAGTCGACCGGTGGAAAAGTGGCGGACGGTCTTTCCGTCCGCCTGGGTCCCCACCGCCATCGTAATATGGCAGGGGGGAAATGTTGTGCGGGAGGACGGGAATGGTGGGCGGATCGCCACCGCCATATGGGCGGCGGCGATCCGCCAGACATCATAATGACCCTCATGGTGCGGTAAGGAGGCCGATTTACTGAATGAGCTCCAGACTAAGGTATATAAAGCTGTTTTTAACCTTCCTAAGTCCGCATCTCCCGCACAGGTAAGGCTAGAATTTGGCCTTCATAACCAGAAATTCCGGAGCATGAATTCTTTTGTGAAGCTGTGCCATAAATTTCAAGCATCAGAGCCCGGCACATTGAACAATCTATGCTGGGAAGAGATAAAAGCCCAAATGGCCCAAGAAACACCTATATCATGGGGAGCTTATTTAAGGAAATCTTTGGTGGAACTAGATATCCAACTAGTATGGGAGAGCATGGCAGAAAAGACAACATTCAATAAAGCCAGTAATGTGTCCGCAAAGAAGAAATCGCTTCTGAAAGGCAAAAATATTTTGTCTAAACGACGCCACACGTGGACAGTTATAAATTCCTATATTCACACAAAGCCCCAAGCCTACCTAGCAGCCCATTTCAGCACCGAGATAAAAAAGAGCTTCATCTATTATCGGTTGGGAATCCATGACTCGAAGGACTTAATGCCATCATGGAAACGTAATAATCAAGATGAGAACTGCCGACTATGTGGTTATCCTAACGAAACATTAACCCATTTGTTGTGTGCTTGTCCGGCTGATAAGGAATTAAGGAAATTCTTTTTAAAACTGATTTTTAATGAGTTAAATATTCGTACATGCAGACAAGCCGTGATTAGATGGATGAAGGGCTCATCAATTATACTGGCTTGTCGGGGCGTAAAATATTTTACACAAATCAGGAAATTCCTCCGACAAGCAGAGTTAGAAAACAAGATCGTTGGCTGAAAGCCTTCATTATAGGCAGTTCGAATATTACAGGCCGGTAAAAAGGTTTTGTACAAATAATGATAGAGCGCTTTCTGGCATAGCACCTGTACTTCTTACATTTTAGTCTAAAATATTCATTATCGATTTTTATTAAATGTCTGCATACAGTTTCTGTATTTTTATAAACTATAGAATATATGGCGTCGCTTTGAAACCATTTATGTGATACCATGGTTTTTATCGTGAAACTGTTTTTCTATGTAATTTGTAATTGATTTTAAGTAATCATACTATAAACAATAAACTTGGAACTTGGAACTACTCCCCATCCTTATCCCCGATAAACCCAACATCCCACTCTTAAAATTTCACATAAAATTTAAAAAATAATTAAGGGGCCCATTATGATATCGGGTGGATCACCACCGCCGGCCCGGTGGTGGCGACCGCCAGCCCGGCAGTGGCGATCCGCCCGCCAGATGCTCCCGTTCCACCCCCCACCATATTAGTATGGCGGGGGCACCGCGACAGACTGTAAGACCGTCCGCCGCTTTTCCGCCGGTCGGATTCCCGGCTGGGCGGAAAAGGCCCTCAATATGGTGGCGGTGCCTTGCAGGCACCGCCATCCATATTAGGATGTGCAATTCTAAAGCCCTTTCCATGGCGGCGATGCCGCCATGGAAAGGCAAGCGGAAATTGCTTTGGGGGCCCGTTACGGGCCCCCGGGGGATGTGGGGAGGGTGGGGGGCTGCACTTGGGGGGTACCTATGGTATCCCCCTTCATTGGCATACACAAGGTGGCAGGCACCGCGCGGTGCCTGTCACGTGGTGCATGCCAATGCACAACATGCATTATTGCATTGCGGCGGGTGCTGCTTACAGCACCGCCCGCCGCAATGTAATATATGCGGGATGCGACTGCCAGGGTGGCGGTCGCATCCTAATGGGTGTGGCGGGACTCCCGCACCTCTGGCGGTCGGTCCCGTGTACCAATACGGTGGCGGGCGGACAAAGTCCGCCTGCAATCGTAATAGACCCCTAAAACTTTAAACAAATATATTTAAATTACTCCCCACCCTTATCCCCTATAAACCCAACATTCCGCTCCTAAAAATAAATGAAAATACAATAAAAACAAACATTTTAACATTAAAAAATAAATTTAAACATATAAAATAACTACTTCCTAAATCATTTTTTAAAAAACCATTAAACAAAAACAACAAAATACAAACAGTCGATATTATTTACAACAATATTTTTGCCATCGATATTTTTAAAATCGATATTTCTTAATTACAAAAAAATCGATATTTTTAACAACGAAAAAACTCACCTCAATATTTTACACCATCGATATTCTGGACTCGATATTCCTGCAACTCGATATTTCCACATCGATATTCTGTCTCTACACCGTCTCACTTCCTGGGAGTATTACACAAAAATGAACTACTAGCTAAACCTAGTCATGTGACCCAGGATATAGGCTACAGGAACCAAATGGTTGGGACAAGAAAATGGCAACTTTCTTAAAAATGGCATTTTCAGAATTGTGACTTAAAATCCAACTTCACCATTAAATAGCGTTTTAAATTGCAATTCTTTAGAAACCAAACTCGTCATTCCTACCTGCTCCCAATTCAAAGTTTTCACTAATTAAAGGTAAAAAGGCAACCCAATGTTATCCTATAGGAGAGGTAGGCCTTGCAGTAGTGAAAAACAAATTTAAGAGTTTTTCACTACGAGGACATGTAAAAGTTGAAAGTACATATCCAACTTTTTAAATACACTGCTCTCTACCGTATGGGCTGTTTAGGGCCTACCCCAGTGGTGACTTATATGTATTGAAAAGGAAGGTTTAGGCCTGGCAAATGGTTTATTTTGCCAGGTTGAAATGCCACTTTAAAACCGCACACATAGGCTGCAATGGTAGGATTGAGATGTTCAAAATGGCTACTTACGTGGATGGCACAATCAGTGCTGCAGGTCCACTAGTATATTTTACAAGAACAAGGGAGCCCAAGTGATCAGTCACGGACCTTGGGTACAAGTGATTTACACAGGAACAGTGGTCCCTGACATCAATAAATTACGGTTGTGGTTCGCATAGAGATACAATGACGTCTATGATAATATATCAAAATTGGATATAATAGTTTATTCTGAAAATTACAAAGGAAGACATATAAGTGGGACAATTAACAACAGAAAATTAGAGTAAAATAAACTCAGGCATTTGTATATGGTGGCCGATAGACAATTTTAGTTATTTAGGCCACAGAACATACATAATGGCACCATAGCACAGAATAATAGCAAGAGATATATATATTTCTGTCAAGGTCATGGGAGTCGACGACGTTTCGATCCCTTAGCAAGATACTGGGATCATCATCAGGACATGACAATTAATGCCTGAGAAAGATGCCAGGGTGGGTGGACCCTTATGGGATAATGGAAGAGAGTCCTGGTTTAGGAGAATTCCAACTGGTTCTATGGTGCCGTAATTGCGCAATTGTGAGAAACAAGGTTGTTGCGGTAATCGTTATCAACCGGCGCACAGTTGGGTGCTGCGGCAAGCCTGTAGGAGAGTCACAGGTGATGTGCGGTCCGGGTGGGCCGGGTTCCTGGCGGTGTGGAGTCCAAGTGGACCGGATTCCTGGGAAGGGCCGATAAGCTGAGGACCGGAGTCGGTCCACTAGAAGCATTTAATTTAGAGGCCCCGGGTACACTTAGTACCACTTTACTAGGGACTTACAAGTAAATTAAATGTGCCAATTGGATGTAATCCAATTTCACCATGTTTAAAGGAAAGAGCATAAGCACTTTAGCAGTAGTTAACAGTGGTAAAGCGTACAGAGTCATAAGGCTGACAAAAACAAATTCAGCAAAAAGAGGAGGAGTAGGGCAAAATGTTTGGGGGAAGACCACCCTAATACTGGCAGATCTAACAACCAACCACCTCAAAAAACCTTCACTGGATCTCGGTACACAAAAGTGTTCTCTTCAAACTACTCACTTGCACATGCAAGGCACTACACAATCTTGACCCCCACCTACTTGAACATCCTTATTAGCTGCCACACTCTGACCAGAACCTTCCAATCAGCCAGCCTCCTGCTAGCTCACTTACCTCGCATCCATTCAGCTAGATCCAGTAATCAGTTTTCTATACCTAGATCCTAACGCCTGGGATGACCTCCCTCTGCATGTCAGAGCTGCTACCTCGGTCCTTGAGTTTCACAAGAAGTTCAGAACCTTGCTTTTCAACAAGGCCCCAACCAGGCTCTAGCATGTCTACTTCTTCAGGCGTCAGGATACCCTCCCGGGCTACATGGGTGTATAGAAATACACATATTATGGCGTAACAACAATGACTACTGTAAAAGAAAGGACATTTTACAATATGCAAAATTATGTCCAAGAGCACCTCAATGCATATTGACACTATAAGACTATTATATGTAATCTAGCCTGGAATGCATATAGTTGTGAAACATAGGCACATTGTATTGTTCAATACAATCCTGATCATGGCATCTTTTGTAAGCAACTATAAGCATGGCGATATGTTTGATTATAAAAAACTGTATTGAAAATATAACAAAAAAGCACAGCTAGGCCCTTGTTTTTAAAAACATATGCTATTATTTGATGTGAAATTAATATATGTACCAATGTGCACGAGTCTACAACCAATTAACTGATTTGGCAATGTAAGATAAACAGAATAGGTGCCAATTTTAGATCTCAGCTATAGAGAGCTTTAGTTGCCTGTTGGCCAGAACTATTGTTTCCAATATACATAGATTGGACAGTAGGTCAACCATTGCTCATGATTGGGAGGCTTTGTTGTCTATCTCAGTTGTCGCCTTTTGATTTAACAGCTTTCCTTTCCTGTTGTGTATTTGACCCACCCAAGAGCATTTTGGACTCACATTGTTTACTTGCATTCTTCCACTGCTGAAGTTTGCATTCAGTCTATTTTTGTTTTCTTTTCTTTTAAGCACTTGGGAGAGCATGTATTTTCTTGCTCTCTTTCCTGTGTGTTGCTTCCCCTTTAACTTCCCCTCACTCTCACTGTGCCTTTTCCACTCCCCCCATCTTTTTTCTAATTTTCATTTAGATCCCTTGTTAATATTGATAGCATCAATTCCAATGTTTATAATGATGCACTCGCATATACGAGCAACATTGAATCACTATTAACAAACTTGATCGTCATGAACTCTCCGTCAACCCCGACCCGGAAATACGTGGTCAGGAAGGCTCTGTGACATAGGCCTGAGTTTACTGATTGACACATCACATGTGGAGTGGAACGTAGCCGCAGACAAACGCGCAAACAGGAAACTCAGGTCCATCCCCCAGATAAGCTCAGCGACACCACAATGGTCCAGGGAAATTGGCCCCAATAAAGCACACATGGCCGGAGGGGTGCGCGCATTCCCAAAACACTATAAAGTCAGATGCCACATGAGGTTAGGAATGCACAGCCAATCAGGACACAGCACACACAGTGCACGCAGTGATCACGTGCCCCTCATGCTGAACTTCTGGACACATTACCCACTGGCCCATATTTTGTTCACGCAAGGTCGAGGCCCACCTGCATTTGTTATCAGGGGCCTTATTTATGACTCCACAGATGAGGCACACAATCTTTTACCACACAAGGATCGTCAGAAGTATTTTTATGACACCCAAAAAACTGTATAAAGACTCCCTCAGATTGATTGTACTTTGAGACAGTCTATCAAAATAAAGGGGACAGAGAGGGCTTGAGGAGGTCCAACGTACATGCCCTACACACAGTTCCCAAGAAAGAAGGTACGGAGTTCCTGTATGATGTATTAATCACTCGAAAGGTAAGAATATTAGAGGTACTACAGGTAAAGAGGAGGCTAGGGGGAATTCCTCCTGTTGGAACTAGGGCCCTCACACACCCAGCAAGCTAGGTGTCATGCTTCATCAGTTGAGCCTGCTCCTCGTCGGGCCGGCGCTGCAATGCCCAACGGGCACCCTTAAAGGGGCTCTTTTTCGGAGATCTTCTGTTCCTCGCCGTATGGGTGCCGTGGGTGTGTGGGGCCAGAATAAGTGTAGATGTGTAAAGTGGTGATAAAACAGGTAAGGGACTCCTCTGTGATGGATTTATTCAGCGAGGGACCCGACCTGATTAAAAGAAAATAGGGAGGGGTGACTCTTTTTATTATTATGCAACAAAAATTACACTCAACTCCCAAATGGTCGACATGTTTCTCGCTATTTGTTGTCATGGAGTGATCATTACCGATTCTTCAGGACCGTGTGAATTGAAACAAAACTATCTACACATAGGTGGCAAGGTGCGACGCTGCCTACCACTGGTAGTCCCTCAAGGACATTTCCTTTGGGAAATGAAGTAACCTGTAGTATAAACAAGAGCAAAAATTGTTTCTGTAAGGATCACATAAGTCGGTAATACTGTGGTGAATTCAAATTGATTAAAAATACAATACTGGACTTGCTCTTACAATTTAAAGCATTGAGTGACTTCATAGTAAACCCCATAAAAACATATTATGCACACGTGATGAAAACCGTGATGGTGAGTGTAATATAGACTCACCTAATTAGGTATCAGATATTGCCTCATCAGTTGCAACGAAGAAAAAAGACACAATAAGTGGTGTCTCTAGAGTAATAAAAACATGACACATAAAAAGAAGAAAACGTCAGGTGTTAGTCTCCTGATTTTCTGCATCATGTCATTGCTAGGTAATGAGTAGAAGAAACAAGGCACAGGGTCCCGGTCAGTCCGGGTGTCACCAGAGTGGAAGCCACTATACCCTCTCCCCACTTCATTTATTATAAATAACCGTAATCACAATCCATGGACATCAAGGGGGGCGCACCAGGAGCGACGAAACACTGGCAGAAGTGGATAGCCAAAGTTGTTATCGCCACGCATAAATAACCCCCCCGAGCCAAGGTTGCGTATGAGGCCATCTCCAAGACGTTTGTGAGAAAACACGGTGGATTCCACCGGCAGGCACAATAAGGATACTGACGCTAGTTTCCCTCACCTCAATACTTTACATGTGACAGGGAGGCTTCCAATCATTCATGCCAACTTACATACTCCCATTCGGAGTCAAATGGCCGACCTACCCCGCTTCGCTACATCCAGGAAGGTATTCATTCCTGGAACCGGCAGCGTTAAATACCTTCCCTGGAGAACGGAGTCGAGAGCGCGGGAGAGCCGATCGGTTCCAGCTGGTGTTTGCGAGGGTCATGTGATCGCTTCACATGCTTGTGCTACCACATAAAAATGGCGGCCATCTTGGAGTGGGTTTGCGTGGGTCATGCGATCGCTTCACATGCTTATACTACCACGTAAATATGGCGGCCATCTTGGAGTGGGTTTGTAGGATAGAAGTCCTAATGACTATTCAAATTGGTTGTTAATCAATGGGATCAAATATATTCAGAAATCAATTGATGCTCAAAGTTAATGTGTATTCTAGTACAACTGGACCAAAGTTTTACAATAGCCCGTATTTAATCCTAACCACATCAGAAAAGGTTAAGGATTGGCTTGTGGACAAGATGGATGGATAGAAGGATAGGGGCCCTTTGGTACGCTATTAACAGACATGTTCGAGTGAAATGATGATTAGTGAATATATTGATTAGGTGATGTCCGAATATGGTACACATGTGATGGTCCATAAATCTAAGGACTCAAATAGGCGGTCCCATGATTACTTGAAAATAAGGGGGTGTGAGGGTGTGACCTCGATTGATGTTATGTATCTCGGGTATGGGGTACAACGGGGATGCATACTTTAAAAATGTTTATCATCATATATGGTGCATAACCGGGACCAGAGTTCCATTAGTCCAACGGTTGGTAAAGGGGCTTATAGATGTTGTGGCCCTAGTATAGGGTTAATGAAAAGCCCATTTAACGTTTAATACGTATTTATGAAATTGGCTATCAATGGTTTAGAGTACCCCAGGGAATTTCATCATTGAGACCACAGTGAGCCGAGTCCAGACGATAGACCCATCTTTGTTCTATCCTAAAGAGATCTGCTTGTGTAATCTGTTGGTGTGCTTCCAGTATCACCCAGCTTATACTCTCAGGAGAATGTTGATGTTCCGTAAAGTGAGTATAGAGCTTTGTGTTGGTCTTTAAGTAGCGAATATTACTTTTGTGTTCTGTTATTCTAGTTTTAATGGTTCTCATGGTCATGCCTAGATATTTTTTTTTCTCACAAGGGCATGTCAGTAAATAAATGCAGCGTGGCGTATTGCAATTAGTGTGTTTAGTGATCCTCCATGTGAACCTGTCTGTGAGTTTCAATTATTTGGTTGGTTTGGTCTGGGGACACACAGCACAAGATCCACAAGGGAAATGTCCTGTAATAGGTGGAAGGTCCCATAAACGTCTTTGGCTAGTGGTGGATTTATTCCTGGGTCTCGTGTGTATCAGCATATCTTTCAGATTGTTCGTTCTTTTGAAAGCAAATCTGGGTTTGGGAATCTCTAGATCACCAGTGTTCAGAATACCCCCGTGTTTATTTACAGCCTTTTTGATCATGTTTGATCTGGGTGTATAGGTAGTGACACAGGTGAGGACATTGTCTGGTTCTTTACTTTTAACCTCGAGGAGGCTCTTGCGATGATTGTTTCTGGCACGTTTCATACATGAACTGACTTGTTTTTTGGGATACTCTCTTTTAAGTAAATTAGTGGACAGTAGTTCAGCCTCAGTTTTATAGTCCTGTGTGGAACTACAATTTCTCCTTATGCGTAGAAATTGGCTGAAGGGGAGATTATCCTTTAAAGGCTTTGGATGGTAACTGCTATATAGTAGCAGACTGTTCATATCAGTGGGCTTTTTATACAGGGTCGTGTCCAATTTTCCTTCTTTTAATCTGATGGTAAGATCTAGGAATGGAATTTCGGTACTTGAAATTGTGTGGGTAAATTTCAGGTATTGGTTCTTGGTATTGATCCATTCACAAAATTCAATACAAGTTTGTTCTCCACCTTTCCAGAAGATAAGGATATCGTCTATATATCTCTTCCACAGTCTCAGGTTGGCTACGAAGGGGTTGTTGGTATGCTGTATCACTTCTTTCTCAAATGCTGCCATGTACAAACATGCTACACTGGGTGCAAAGGTACTCCCCTTCGAAGTACCCTGAGACTGGTGGAAGAGTTGTGTGTTGAATTCAAAAAAGTTTTCTGTCAGTGCTAAAGTAGCACATTGCATGATGAAGGAAATGGGGGTAGGTGACGACCATTCAGTATCCAACAGGGCTGTTTCTATCACCGTCAGTGTTTCTCTCTGTGGGATATTAGTATATAATTGTTCCACATCTAGGGTGACTAGTAAGTCAATGTCGGCGGACTCCTCCAAACCCTCAATGAGCCGCAAGACATCGGTGGTGTCCCTCACGTACGACGGGGTTTGTTTTACTAGAGGTTGTAGGTAGTGATCACAGAATTTCGACAGGGGTTCTAAAAGGGAGCCTATTCCTGATACAATGTGTCTACCTGGAACTGGGGTGGTTCCCTTGTGTATCTTTGGGAGGGTATAGAAGTACGGAGTCTTAGGATGTTGTGTGACTAAGAACTCCGCCTCTTTTTTACTAACCCATCCGTTATTTACTGCTTCAAAAACCATTGAGGTAATTTCTTTTACCAAACGGGTCGTTGGATTGGTTGTTATAGGGGTATAGAATTTTCTATTCTGAAGTTGGCGTAGACATTCGGTGTCATAATCCTTGGTGGATTGTATGACAGTTGCTCCCCCTTTGTCAGCTTGTTTTATGGTAATACTCATGTCTTCCGTTAATGATTTTATGGCTGTACGTTCTTGGTTGGATAGGTTATGGAAGGGGACCGGAGTATTGGCATGCTCAAGTTCCTTTAACACCGCTTTTTCAAAAGTCACTACTTCTGTTGGTACCATGTTCATAGTAGGAGTAAATGTGGAAGGATTATGTAATCCTGAGTAAGTCTGACTGGTTTGACTAGTTTCTACAGTATCCTGAAAGTATGCTCTCAGTCGAACCTTCCTGAATAGGTTGTGAATCTCACATTGCTCTTGGAACCTGTCTACCCTTAAATTGTAAGAGCAAGTCCAGTATTGTATTTTTAATCAATTTGAATTCACCACAGTATTACCGACTTATGTGATCCTTACAGAAACAATTTTTGCTCTTGTTTATACTACAGGTTACTTCATTTCCCAAAGGAAATGTCCTTGAGGGACTACCAGTGGTAGGTAGCGTCGCACCTTGCCACCTATGTGTAGATAGTTTTGTTTCAATTCACACGGTCCTGAAGAATCGCTAATGATCACTCCATGACAACAAATAGCGAGAAACATGTCGACCATTTGGGAGTTGAGTGTAATTTTTGTTGCATAATAACAAAAAGAGTCACCCCTCCCTATTTTCTTTTAATCAGGTCGGGTCCCTCGCTGAATAAATCCATCACAGAGGAGTCCCTTACCTGTTTTATCACCACTTTACACATCTACACTTATTCTGGCCCCACACACCCACGGCACCCATACGGCAAGGAACAGAAGATCTCCGAAAAAGAGCCCCTTTAAGGGTGCCCGTCGGGCATTGCAGCGCCGGCCCGACGAGGAGCAGGCTCAAATGATGAAGCATGACACCTAGCTTGCTGGGTGTGTGAGGGCCCTAGTTCCAACAGGAGGAATTCCCCCTATCCTCCTCTTTACCTGTAGTACCTCTAATATTCTTACCTTTTGAGTGATTAATACATCATACAGGAACTCCGTACCTTCTTTCTTGGGAACTTTGAGACAGTCCTCAGACCCTCTTCTGTAACTGTGCTCCCGGCTCGAAGTGTTTAAAAGAACCAAGTGTTCCTGCTTTGTCAAAAGCTGCTTGTCTTTTTTTTCCCAAGGTAAATTCATATTCGAGCAGTACCCCGCTAGGTGGTGGATACGTCCTCCATCCCCATACCCACCAGCACCACCACCATTAATTCCCCCTCTTCCGGTACGTCATTTTATTATATAACAGCTGCAATTTGCTGTCAAGCTCCTCCTTTCTTAAAATGTTCTTATGCACTTATTTCACTCTCTTTCTTTGAATTTACCACTCCAAGATTGACTTCCATGATCTTGCCATTGTAAAGTAAAAAAAAGGAAAATGGCGGCTGCTTCATGATATGCATATATGCGCAGGTCCCACACGTGTAGGTGTGTGAGGCAGGTGTCATGATGCATGTGTTATGACGTGCGCACATGCATGCTTTGAAATGCATGGCAGACATCATGCAATAGGTTTCTTATTAGAGGAAATCCATTCCAAGATTGCCCAACATGCGTGTGCATGTGTCCTGACATATGCGTTTGTATTCCATTCTAAACAAATATTGTCAAAAGCAATAGTTTGGCTATTTAAAACCGAGGTCTGTTGTTTATTATAGGGGTGGGCATAACTGATGGAATTCTCTCTAGCCTAATTACTCGCAAATACCATAAAAGTACTTGTAACTGCGCGAGATTATGTGAGAAGCATAATCCAACCCATAGCGCTATTGTCTTAGTGCAAAACCAGTAGGGGCTCATGGAGGGAGTACCGCGGGGCGGTGGGGCGGGGCGGGGGAGGAGCAGGGTGGGGGGTAGTAAACTACGGCATACGGCCGAACAGAGGTAAGTAAACAAATAAATTAATAAAACAAATTTCGTTGCGCGCGCTGCATCGCATTTGCCAATGCAGCGCGCGCAATGAAATTCGTTTTATTTATTTATTTGTTTACTTACCTCTGTTCGGCCGTATGCCGTAGTTTACTACCCCCACCCTGCTCCTCCCCCGCCCCGCCCCACCGCCCCGCGGCACTCCCTCCACGAGCCGCTACTGTGCAAAACACACCCTTCCGTCCAACATGGTCCCAAGATGCATTTTAAGCTAACAAAATAGCACGTAATGTCACAGGACACAAACAACAGTAGCCAGCAGCCGATTGCTCTCACGTTGTTCGTTGGTCCCGGGGCTCCTGCGATAGGATTTTTGCCATAAATTACGCTTTATTACTGAAGTAATGAATAATTACTGAAATTCAAGTTTTTTACAGTACTTGTTAAAAAGAGTATTTTCGATTGGTGCCTTGTTTATGGTGCTTCAATAATGTGTTAATCAGGCAAAATAAGCAGTTACCAAGAACTACACATTTTTGTCCTTCCCAAGAATGAGACTAACGAGGATATTCCCCAATAGTATGTCTACATTTTTCGTGGGAAACTTGGAATCGGTATTTCTGTAACATTCAGAAATATCGTGAATGGTTTCCAAACAAGTGTGGAACATACTGTGCTAAAATCTGAAAGTAGTACTGAGCAATACAGCGTTACGCAACATTAAACAACAACAACCACTGCCACCATTGCCACCGTCTGAATCGTTGCTGTTGCTAATTGATTATGATTATTATGATTATGATTATTATGATATGATTATTATTAGTATGTGTATTATGATTATTATTATTATTATTACTATTATGATTACTATTATGATTATTATTATGATTATTATTATTATTGTAGTTGTTGTTCTGGTTGTTGTAATTATATTAATTTTCTGTGAGTCTGTGGGCACTGGCCAGAGAAATAATACACTTTATTAGTAACTAGAGAAGCTCACCCTTTCTAGGTACTGCCTAATCCAAGTCAAAACAAAAGCTTTGAGGGTTGGATGATAAAATCTCACCTATTTTTAGAGACCTGATTATACCAGTTAAGAACAGATATGTTTCCGGCGATAGCATCATCCCAGTCTGGACAACTAATGAAGTGGTTAGTAAAAATCTACGAAAAAACACTGAGATTTTATGTTATAAAGTGACGTTTCTAAAATCCAGTATTTGATTATAGCTTTTTTATGTTTGTTTAGCTTGTATTGTTATTCTGAAAGTGAGCAGAATGGTTGGCCTCATTACTGATGAATGTCTTCTGGGAGTTCTGGCACCCTTGGTGTGTATAATGATCTCTTGCAGTGATTCGAGAAAGTGCTTGGGAGACTTTTAAAGCCAGTTTGGGAAGCATCAGATCAAAAACTGGAACAGGAAAATGATCATAAATCCCTGTAAAGCAGGGCTTTCTGGCAAGAGCAGGGCTTTCTGACAAAATCACGTTTGTAAAAAGTTACAGGCTTCATTATAAACAGGTGAATAATTTATCGAACCAGTTTATCACAAGTTTGTAAAGTAAAATACAGTGAAGCTTTCCTTTTGCATCAATTCATAAACAAGACATACACAGAAAGTTAACCCATATTGTAGAAGTCTGCCAATAAAACGTTAAGGAAAATCCCACACAAATTTACAAAAATAGAGGGCATATTAGCAAGAACCTCGCAAATTATCGCCGTTTTAGCGGCAGGAAACTGCCGCTAAAACGGCGATAATGGGCTTGGTAATATGCGTTATAGAATTCCAATAGAAGCCCAGGTTAGATGTGCAGGACATATAACCTGGGCTTCTATTGGAATTCCATAACGCATATTAGCAAGCCCATTATCGCCATTTTAGCGGCAGTTTCCTGCCGCTAAAACGGCGATAATTTTAACGAGGTTCTTGCTAATATGCCCCAGAGTATATTTTATTATTAGTATACAGGGGCGGTTTTAGCGTTGGTTGCGCCTGGTGCTAATCTCTTTTTTTGGCAGCCCCCGGACCTCCTTCTCCATGAATTCTCTCACTACCACTCTCCAACAGTGCACCTCATCTCTCCATATCCGCTCTCTGACATACATTTCATTTTTTATATAATGCTACTCATAGTTCACTTACACTCAGTTCTTTGATCTGCATGGTACACCTTCTATGCAGCAAGCACATTAACCCTCCGTGCTACTTTATGATGAGCCAAAACTGCCACTAGATCTCTCACCAGAGGGAACATTAATCACCAGAGTTATCTTGAAATTTTTATTGTGGCCTGAAAATGACATGACGCAGGTGGAAGTTCACGTTCTTTTAAGCCATAAGTTATTTCTAAACACAGCACCCACCACCAAATTCAGAGCCAGGTGCTGCTGCACCAGTTGCACCGCCCTAATGCCGGCCCTGTTATTATGTGTACATTGATCAAAGAAAAAAAGGGATTCTGTCAACTCACCTGCATCCATCCCACCATCACACAAACTGATATACAAAGAAAACCTCTCATAATATATGCAACCTCAATCTATCACCCTCCCATGCTCCTACATCGTTACAAACAAGACAAACCCTTGCTCTACGTGGCAAATCCAGAAAACCGATTTTGGTAGTAAGCTGCCTCTGCTAAAAAGAGTCAGGGGACATTCAGGACAGAGAATATTGGAAAGTCATGCATAGGACCAAGTATGTTAGTCATATACTAGTCCAGTCTTCATAAACAGGGGTTTAGAAATGATTCCCAATCATGCTTAAAAATGGCCATATGATCATTAGTCTTATAAATATTAAGATCACAGTAGGCTGTCATCGTCAATTCTCACAGCCATTCTGTATGAGTCGGTAGAGAGGGTTTTCTCCAATGTCTTAGGATGCAAGTCTTTGTCACTGACAGTGATGTTGCAAGCTACCTGCATCTGTATTTAAAAGAAACCATGTCACTAGTCGTGGTGAAATAGCAGAAGGTTTGCTGACAGTGATACGGTGGTACAGAGAAACTGTTTTTGTCAGAGAGGGTCACCCAGCTTATTGGACAATAGGGACCTAAATTGATGAAGCTCCACAGAACGTGGACCAGGTCAAACTCACTATCCCACATCTCCCACACCTTGAGCGAGACGGGAGTCCATCCGTCTGCAACCAGGGTGGAGTTCAACACCAATTATGAGAATTTGAACCTGACTTCTCTATAGAGATGATAATGGGAGGAAAGTTGGTCTGAAAAATCATCCGGTGAGAATACTCATTTGAAGCATCTTCTCTAGCTACCTCATCCATAAATCCAGAGTAGATATGATTAATCAATACTATGTACAGTCCTGATATCAAGCCATAGAAGCTACCCTAGGTCTTAAGGTATTTCCCGATCAGGAAGGGAGTATAGATATAGGATGCATGCCTAGCTGGCTTCGAATGCAATTGGCTATTCGAGCATATTTACACTGGAGTGTCGACCTGAGCCCAAAGTCAGACTAAATCATCAATCAGTACCTGTATAGTGTGGCTAATCACCCATGAGCGTATCCAGGCAGTGAGTTGCTGGGCTTAGTCGAAAACCCAGGTTTTGAGTCTCTTCCTGAAGTCAGTCAGCAAGGGGCATGATCGGAGGTGGAGAGGGGGCATTCCATGACTTGGCAGCGAGGTGGGAGAAGGAGCAGCCTCTGTTGTGGCTACGACGGATGTGCGAGGGAGGTCCCTGGATGGTTGGTGGAAGTTCAATCAATGATTCATCTATGCTGGTCCTTGGTCATGGAGGGCTTTGTAGGCATGTGTTAGTAGTTTGAATTGACATATTTTCTGGATGAGAAGCCAGTGGAGGTTCCTCAGGTGTTGGGTAACATTGGTCAATTTGGGCAGGTTGCGGATCAATCTGGCTACTGAAATCTGTATCATCTGGAACCTCGCATGAGAGACCACGTCACCTCAAGAATATGAGCTTGGGAACTGCTCCGGAAAAATAACATGACGGACGATTTGGGTTCAGAATATGCATTATTGTATTTGCAACATATACCAGAGGCTGTCTTTCACTGTGTCTAAAATCAGTTCTGTTTAATAACTGTCTGACGTTTGAAATTAGTTAAGCGGTACACTTTAGAAATTGACGTTACAGATAACATCTACGGGTGGGCGGGGAAAACGAGTGAGGTGCCTGGGGAGGTTTCAATCATAGCGAAGGAGCAAGTGGGATAAATGAAGGTTAGCAAAAAAGACTAATTCACAGTGTATATGGTGTCTGAAGCAGTGGGTTATGGGAGTTGTAGGCATAAGGAGAGCGCAGGTTCATGTAATTGGTAGATTGGAAGGGGCAGTATTTTCGTTTTGAAAGTTGAAAAGGGAACAGCTGGAAGGGAGCAGATTACCGTTTCTTGCAAGGAAGGAGCCGAGTGTGAAGGAGATTATGCCGACAGAGGCTTAAGGTATGAAGGAACATTGACGATGGTTTGATTTATGGGGATGGGTTAGCACTGCATAATGTTTTCACGAGCTCATGGAGCTCTAAGTTGAGGCGAAATATGTGAAACAGTTGAAATGCTCTTGTAAGCATTTTGTTTTAAAATTGCAGCCGAGGGAATTGTTTGGGAACGTTAAATGAACAGACAGAGGGCTAGTGACACAAATAATGTAAGACACGACGTTCTACTTATTGGGTGAGGTTAGAAAGGTGAAGGTAAATTAGGGAAGGGTCATGTAATGGGGTAGAAGCTTGTTTGGGCACTTTGTTGATAGCGCGTAGTCACGCTATTAGAGGGAAAACGTCGATCAGGGGGGATCGTTACAACAAGGCATGAACCGCGAGATGTACTGTTGATAGAATTGAATGTATTAAGAGCTGAACATTGAATCTAATGTTGGTGTTGTTTAATTTGTAGTGAACCCCTGATGAAGGACTAAAATAAGTCCGAAATGCATTGGGAATGACACTTACTACAGAGGATAATAAATGTATTGTTCTTGCTTCAGAAAAGGCCTGGATTGGCATATCTGCTGCATTAGAAGTAAAAATATATTGTGTCTCTCATGTGACCTAATGAAATGAGTACAAAGGAAATTGTGGAACAGAAGGAATAAAACTTTATTGAACGTGGATAACTTTGTGGAATCGTTTGTATTGACTCAAGCTGTGCGTCCAGAACAAGGAGTGTAACTTCACTTCCAATTGTGAAGTAGTTTGAATTGACATATTTTCTGGATGAGAAGCCAGTGGAGGTTCCTCAGGTGTTGGGTAACATTGGTTAATTTGGGCAGGTTGCGGATCAATCTGGCTACTGAAATCTGTATCATCTGGAACCTTTGCATGAGTTTGGTGGTGGTTCCTGCATACAGTGCATTGCAGTAGTCCAGACGGCTAGTGATCAGGGCTTGCATGACTGTTTTTCTTCTGTTTGTGGGGAGCCATTTGAAGATTCTTCGGAGCATACAAAGAGTGTTGAAGCAGGCAGAGGAAACTGTGTTGATCTGTCGTTTCATTGTGAGTTTGCTGTCCAGGATGATGCTGAGGCTGCAGGTGTGGTCTTTTGATGTGGTGGTGCATTGGAGCTCCGCGGGTCACCAGGTGTCCTTCCAGAAGGAGGCATGATTGTCAAAGATCAGTACTTCGCTCTTGTCATCTTTGGCGTGATCAGGGCGGTCTCTGTGCTGTGGTTGGCTCAGTAACCAGATTGGAAAGTGTCTAGCAGGTTGTTTCTCTTGAGGTGTTTGGTGCGCTAGTGGTTAATGGCCTTCTCCAGGAATTTGGCATGAAAGGGAAGCAGCGAGATAGGGTGGCAGTTCTGGAGTTTGCTGGGGTCTGCGGAGGGTTTCTTGAGGAGAAGTCTGACCTGGGCATGTTTTCATACATCGGGGAAGATGGCGGTGGTGATAGATGTGTTGAGGATGGTAGTGAGTTGGTGGCTGATCTCGCTGCTTCCTAGGTTGAAGAGGTGGTGGGGGCAGGAGTCCCTGGGTGCTACCGAGTGGAGTTCATGATGGCTGTGGTGTCCGGTGTTGTGAGCTGCTCCCATGTGGTGCGATGTTGGTCAAGGAAGGCTTCAGTTGGAGTAAGGAGGCTATGGAGGTCTGTGGGATGGGGCTTGAAGTTCCTGTAGATGGTGGATATGTTCTTGTAGATGATGCGTCTGAATGCTACGCCACCCTAGAGGTGGCGTAGCGAGGCGCAACGAGGAGAAATGTTTTCATTTCTCCTCGTTTTTTCCTCTTTCAATGTGTGCTGCATTCTACAGCACGCATTGAAAGAGGAAAATGCCTGTAGTGATTGTTTTTGCGCAAGAAGGTGCCCCTTCCTGCACAAAAACAATCTCCCCACGACGCAGGCATCCTTGCACCATGGTGCAAGGGTGCCTGCGCCAGCGCATGGCTGCAGTTTGTGTGCCAGCGCCGGGGGAAGCACAGAGATGCGACATATTCTTGTAAATATGTCGCATTCCTGTGCTTCGGATGTGTCGCAGCGTGGCGCAGCCAAAGGGCTAGCTGTGCCACGCTGTGGCACTTTCTTGTAGATCTGCCCCAAACAGCCTATTTCATTTCTCACTATTGTGAGGCTTACCCATCTCATAGGCCATCATTTGGGAATTCCTTAAATACACTTTTGAGCTGTAATTCCTGATCAGAGAGGAGTACCTTTTTCATGTTTGTTATGTCTGTAATGGTAGTGATAAATCCTTCTTACTGGCCAAGTTGGATTTAACATTACTGTTTTAGAAATGCCACTTTTAGAAAGTGAAAATTATACTTCAGGAGTTAGGTCAATACCTCAGCCAAAGCCTAGACCACACTTAGAATAAAAACCTATTTGCTGCCTGGGCTGGAATAATTTACAAACACTTCTTAATTGTTTAGGTTCAGGGATAATTACCTGAAGCCTTGGTTTATTACTTCCCAATTTTTTGATTCAATTATATATTTTTTGTTCATCAAATTCATTAGATCACATATAACAAACGTTTTTCATTCAGACAATTGTTAAATCAATATGACGTTTCAAAGAAAACTAAAGAGACACATAACCATACACTGATTCAAGGGATGTCTGTTTCACAACACTTAATTTAACATATGTACATCCACTTTTTTACATTTGATGACATTGAATAAAAACCAGTCTTGAATTTCCTTGCAAGAGTCAGTATTAATATTGTTTGTGTTAAAAAAGACTCATAAATGCCGCATCTTTTCAGGGGTTGTGTCAGCCATTACTTTTGAAAAGGGCACCTATCTCTATCTCATGGTTGTCTAAAAAGGGAGGAAGACTGAGTTTTCTTTTCAAATCCCTTGATGCAGTTGAAAGTAGACGCGTTTCGACCTCTTTAATTTGAGTTCTCTTCAGGACCTAGGTTGGTTTTTTGACTGAAAAGTAAAATTCAAATAAGGGTAGTGAAAATGTTTGTTGTAAAAAAATTGTATATCAAGTTTACTTATTTTTTCATTTGTTCCAGAAGCTCATTGTTTGAAAACTCTCTGCATACCTTTGTCTGTTGTAATCAAACACTGAAATACAATTCTATTTCTGTTCAGGTGGAATTAGCCCAGATTAGGTGTCCTTTGCTGTGGGAAAATGAATTTGGAAACTTTTTAGTTTTTTGTTCCTTAGCCTCTGCTTTCACACAGATCTTTCATTACTCAATTCTAGATCGCTACTTGCCTTTCAGTTAGCTCCAGAGTCATTTAGTCAATCCTATTGCCAGTGTGTCTTATAAGACCGAAGCATACTTCATAATTGAGCTCATCGATACTTTGTTGCAAACTAAAAGTAAAGAGTAAATAGTGGGAGATTCTTCACTTGGTTGCTCCGTTCAACTTTGACTTTCTATCTCTCACTGAGGTGGCAATTACTTTGCATATACCTTGTTCTTGCTTATCCCTGTCTCGTAGTTCCTCACTGGGTTCATGAAACATTTCTTGTCCACTTCATCGCACATACTTAGTCTGTGCTGCCATGCCTACTGATTGCCACTTTCATCAGTCATGAGCAGTCAATTGCGGATCCCGATCGATTGTATTTTTTTTATTGTTTATTACATTTTACATAGCATAGCTCGCTGTATCATAGTAAGTTTCACATAATAACTGATGCACAGAATAAAAACAAAACAAACCTTTTTGCATGCACAACAAGCACAACCCACTGGGCGAGACAAGCCCTTCTCCGTATTGGACGTGTTGCTACATCTTCAGTGTTACTAACAGCCTATATGACAAGTACAGGGCGATTCCTATGTACCTTGTGTGAACAATTCACCGCTCAGGCCGAGACATAATAGTTAAGATTCTTCACATTATGTACAGTAACAATTCTCAGCAGGGGTACGTAGACTTAAGAATTATTGATTCTTTCCTCACCACCTTCTGGTTCTCCTGTCTCTTTCCCAATCAGATATTGCTGGTATAGCCCCCAGTAACCCTTGGGACGACTCTGCGGTGGAAGGAGCTCATTGTATGCATCAGATTGAGTGTTGCAATAAAGCATATCAGCATTCCATTCAGGGATTAGTGGAATGGGGCCCTTTGCCCAGCGCATGGCTACTCTATGTTTAGCGAGTAACAGTCCCATTGCTACTAGTTTCCTGCTGCTGGCTGCTATCTCCTTGCACAACCTCACTCAATATCGAGAATACTTTTCCCCAGAATGCTAAAATACTGGGGCAGTGCCATGCCACATGGAGGAAACCAGCCTCCTGCTCCCCGCACCTGTCGCATTTCGCTGAGACCCACAGTCCGTAGCGAAACAATCTGCTGGGAGTGTAGTACACACTACTGATATACTTAAAGTGAATCTGGCGATGCCTGCCATTCAGGGACACGCGCCTCGGTGTTTCGCAGCAATATGACCATCATTTGTCTCCATTGACATGTCCAGGTCCCTCTGCCATTCCTGTCTGGCTCTGTGTAGCTGTGTTTTCCTGGGTTCCTGAGCTAGGGAATATAACACAGTGATTAGTTTCGGTGGGGAGTTTGCTTTGATGATATGGGAAAGCGCAGGAACTGATCGATTGTATTTCTCACGTTTGATTGTGATTGCTTCTTTTGTACTAAAGGTAATGATGAATCTTTTTTCAAATAAGTTTTTGGCAATTTAGGGGCGACCTTTTAGTATATTTATGTTTTTTTAAATGTTCGAAATATTTATCACACTCAGGATGATTTCTGGTGCATGTTGGGACATGTTGTTTTGATCAGGCAGTTTCGGACTGCTATTGCCATTTGTGATTATTTAAAAAGTGGCACTTTGCAAACTGTTGATATGGCCATTTTTGTTGTTCCTTCAACCAATCTTTTAGCTAAATTGCAATTTTCTTATAATATACACTTTCATTTGTAATTTCCCCAAAACTTGATGGTACGCGTGGTTTTATGAAGCAGTTGTCATTGCTCTCAAATCATATCTACTATTCAAAGCCTCTGTACATTCAATCCTTTTATTGTGGTATTAAATCATGAAATGAGATAAGCCTCTTTTTGGACTAAAGTTCTTTCAGTGTCACC
The DNA here is from genome assembly GCA_963921515.1 of Calotriton arnoldi. Lineage (NCBI taxonomy): Eukaryota > Metazoa > Chordata > Amphibia > Caudata > Salamandridae > Calotriton > Calotriton arnoldi. The sequence goes on from CAWUFW010021668.1 coordinate 103,368, forward strand.
ACCTCTCGGATTTAGTTGTATGACCATCAGAACTATCCATTTTAAATCATTTTCAGTGTGTCCCTTCTCCAAAAAGTGCCTTTGTGTCTGACAGCCTGTCCCCAATATATGTCTGGGTGGGTGACAGCTACACTTTGTGCATTCCCTGTAGACAGCCACAAACACAGGAATGTGAGGCTCATCTGCATTCATCTGCATTCTGATGGGTCTTCCAGGGCAGGGGGGAATGACAGGGTCTGACACTTACATTTCAATAGGTAGCGTCCTGTCCACGCACAAAGCACTAATTTACCCCCCAGGGTTAGACTGGCAGACAGGACTGGGTTGAAAGGGATTATTGTACACTTCAGAGAGGTCCTTTGAAGTAACCCCCTACATCAAAGGCACTTTTGAGTATATGTAATGGGTCTCTGACCCCCTAAAATCAGACACTTCTGGATCTTGAACTGAACCTCTGGCAAAAGGATTGCTGTTCTGCTTAAAGGACTCAACTGAACTGTGTTTCTGGAAGGACTGCTTTTCTGCTAGTTGCCTGCTCCCTGACTCTGCTGGAAGGACTCTGCCTTCCCTCCAAGTGATCTCCAAGGGCTTGCTGTATTGCCTCCTGTTTTTTGAAGTCTCAGGGACACAGAAGATGTTCTACAATTCAGCTGGTGCTACTAGACTCTGCCTTCTGTGAGTCCTACCTTTGCCTGAGGTGCCCCCTCCAAGCTCCCGGCATCAGAAGTGGGTTCTGCAGAAATTTTCTACAAAAACCGACACATTGCATCAATTGCATGAGAAATTCCACCTCAACGCTGATGCAGAGCCTGCCCGACGACAGCGGATCCACAGCCAGAGCAGCTCGATGACGACGATCTGCACGGCCCGACGACGGCGCATTGCATTCATTTCAACAGAGTTCGACTATGACATGGGACCCCCTTTGCACAGCTTGACAACTATGAAGTAGGCTCTCAATGTTGACACTTGCTCCAATCAAGGCATTTCTTCAGTGGGACCTATCTGGGTCTTGTAGCCAGCCTGCCATCTATCCCGGTTGGCCTGAACTTTGGATTTGCACCAGTCCCTTGCGACCTCTAGAAACCTTTTCACTGCTAGTGACTTCTAAGCACCATTTTTGCATTTAACATTTAAAAGTTCATATCTTGACTTCTACTGATTGGATTTTTGTCGTCTTGGTCTTATTTTGGTCAATAATATCTATTTTTCTAACCCTGTGTGGAGTCTTTTTGTGGTGTATTCTTTGTGTTACTCTGTGTGTGTCACTCAAATACTTTACACATTGCCTCATTAGATGAGCCTAACTGCTCTGTGTCAAGCTACCAGAGGGTGAGCGCATGCTATATTTTAGTGTGTATCTTAGCTTACCCTGAATAGAATAGGGCCTGGGTGCATACTTCAGCCAACCAGGAATCCCATTTCTAACAGACCTGCATTGTGCAGAGGGGTGCTGACACATGTAACTATGAATTCACATTCATAATGCAATTAGGTATCTTGTTATGTTATGCAGATTTGTAGAACAAACTATCACCTGGGTGGGTACCCTGGCACTGAGCACGTTTGAGCCTAGGCACACCTGGGGCCTAGTGGGAATACTCAAAAAGCCAGTATCTTCAGCTTCTACCCAGAATTCGAGAAGTGAGCAGGAGGCTCTTATGTGTAGCAGCAGGCTGGTCCACACTTTAGGAGTGATGTAGGGGAAAGCTTGAATGCTGGATCTGGTTTTCTGTATGCAAAAGATTTGTGTAAGTAGGAGTCCAGTTGAGTGGATTTGACTGGAAGGTTTGTGAAAGCACGTGCCATTGTTGAGGCATGCATTGCCAGTGTTATGTAATGTCTTGAAGTGTCTTGACCACTGGATTAGCCATCTCTAATAGTGACAACCTAAATTTATTTAGGGTGTTGAAACATAATTCACTAGTTCAGATGGCTCTCTCAATGTCTACCCATGGCAGAGTATCAGGGATTGCCAGCATCCAGTATACCAGTGCTGCTTTTCTTTTGCTACTGTGTTTACCTTGCCAGAACATGAGAATTCAGGATCTTACAACATAAGAGGACAATGAAGGCTGTGGAGGAATTTTAATGATTTATTCACTGTAAGATTACACTTTAAATTATGATTGACACCTTACCAAAGTGGATAAAAGCAATTATTAAATATCAACAACACAGAAGAAAAGATAAATCATGATCTAAAATACTGTTCCCTTCTTTGGTGCACAAATAATGTTTTTTTAATTTTATTTTCATTTTAAGGCATCAAAGGCATAGTAACGAATGCTTCAATTTGATGAGCTGGCCACTGGTTCACTAGCTACCTTGTATGGGCCAAAATGGTCTCAAGAGACTTGGAAGTTACTGGTGTCTGATGCAGCAAAAGACGGTAAGCAGTCTTGAGTGGGTTCCAGATGTCTCCGGGTTGAAATGTGAGGGAGAAGTTCAGCATAAAGTTCTGTTTTCTCAATACAGTTTATTAAAGAACCAACCCATTGCATATACTTGGGGGATCTCACTCTGCTCCAACAGCACGTGGCAAGCCGTTTTGGCAGTAGTAACGCTAGCAGACTGTACTGTAAGGTGCTGGTACTTCCAATACTCACCCAAGTACTGCGAACCAATGGTCATGAGGAGGATCATGTCCAATCATCTCTGATAAGGCAGATGGTACATCATGTCAGTAGGACTGTATTCTGGCACACACCCATGCCAGAAGCAGTATATTTGCCTCCGATTGCCCATACCTGGTGAAGTCTGAGCTCTGTTGCATGCCACATCCATGTAACATTTGTGGGATATAATATGCCCTATGTAAAAACTTGAAATTAATGATGGTCAGTCTACCACTCAGTGATATCTTACCTGTTTTCTTGCAGAAAAACTTCCACATTTCCTGAGGTATGTCTATTCTCAATTCTGTCTCCCAGCTGAATTTTGCATTATGTCTGTCACCTGAGGTTTCTTCTAGAGCCGTCTACTATCATTTTGAAATCAGTTGTTTTGTTTTGGTTGCTGCAAGTAGTGTGTCCAGCATAAGACAGGTAGTGAGCTCCATCTGGATTGTAGTGGTGACCTTACCTAACACCCCCAATAACCGATAATAAAGAAAGATCTCTAAAGGGTTTCATGGTGTGGTCCCCATTACATGTCTAACAAAAGAAATTGCTTGTTTTCATAAAGGTTTCCTGAAGTGGTCAAACCCATTGAATGAGCTGGGAGATTACATTTGACTCATGGGTGACAGGCAGAAGGGGATGGTGATATAGCGGTAGGGAGGGTGAGTAGAGAACGTCAGTGCCTGTTTTCTTACCGATTGCATTCTAGGCTGTTGAGGTGCATGTTATTGTTGCCATTTTTATTGTGTAGTGAGGGGTAGGGATATCAACAGCATCCATTTCCAATGCAATGTGTGGTAGATATTGAGTTTGAAAGCAATATTGTGCAAAGTGTTCTTGGGCACAAAGTTAGTGGAGCTCTGAGTACGGCATGACAAAGCCTCCATGATGGAATGGTGAGACAAGAGTTTCCCATTTAATTCTAATGTGTTTTCCCAACCATGTTAACCTGATGACCTGTGTGTGAATCTGACAAAAGAAGGTATTGGTTAGTGGAAGAAGAATATTAATAAACATTTAGAGTAACTTTGGTAGCAGTATCAGTCCTATCCGTCCCAACATAGACAGGGGGAGAGATATCCAGCTAGTAATTTATTCTGACATTTCATGCATTGCCTGACCATACTTTTCTTGTATATCCGAGTCCCTATTGACATTTATCAATATGTCAAGATATTTAACAGAGTCCTCACACCATTCTAGCTGGGAAATTGAGCTACATTGAGTTGTGTTTTCAGTAAGGGGGAAGATACCTTATTTTGTCCAGTTGACGGTAGTGCCAGACAGTGTACCAAATTTCCTATTTTTGGAGTAAGCCGTTGAGGTAGTTCTTGGAATCTCTAAGATATAACATCATTTTGTCAGCATATAATGATATGAGGATATGTCTACTAGTATATCGGAGGGCACTGTCAGACTAGAGTTGGCGGAGCTTAGCTGCCAGCGGCTTGAGGGTGAGTGCAAATAGGATCAGGGCTAGAGGGCACATCTGTCTTGTACCACTCGAGATGTAAATAGGAGATGACTAATGATTATTTATATGGATTTTCGCCATTGGGAGGGAGTATAGAAATTAGATCCATTCTATAAATGAATATGATAGACACACCTTGGACAGAATGACAAACTGATAGTCCCCTTCTAGGGAGTCGAATGTGGGCGAAGCATCCATAAACACCGCAACTGCATCTAGGTCAGGATTTAAATCTTGCATGATATCAGAAAACAGGTTATGGGCTGTGGAGCGGCACAGAACAAATCCTGACTGATCTGGTTATACCAGATTCAGTAGCAGCAAGTTTATTTAATTTGTGATTAATTTGGACAGAATTTTAGCGTCACAGTTTAGAAAGGACAGCAGTCAATATGATTCATGGAGGTGAACTGGCATGCCTGGTTTTAACAAAGTGATAATTATCTCATCTCCTAATGTAGGGGGGAGTATGCATTGCTGTCGAGACTCCTTATACAACGCAAGGAGGTGTGCCACTAATATAGTAAAATATTGTTTATAAAATTCTGTGGGAAACCCATGTGAACTTAGGGTCTTACATGTGAGGACACCATTTATCACTGCTTCGATTTCGTCAAGGGTAGAAGGTTCCACTAGAAACTGATGTTATGTATCATTGATTCAACAAAGAGCTGCATCATCCATGTATTCCAGCAGTAGCACAGTGGTGGACACCTCCGTTGCAGTGGCGCCCACCACTAACAAAAGGTGGTAAGGAGTGGGTGAGCACAGGGGGGCATTTGCAGGGTGGAGTGGACGCATTAATAATAATTAGCGTTAAGCCACTTAATGTGGCTTAATGCTGCCTTGTAAATAAGGCCCCCTGACACGCTATACTTAGCGTGAAAGGGGCGGGCAATGGGTGTTGTGGTTTGCGTTCCACCGCAACATCCAATGACTTTGACGCTGCCCCATATTTACAAGGGCAGCGTAAATATGGAGCAGCACCAAAATTAAGACCAGGGAAAACCTGGTCTTAAACGGGTGCAACAAGGAGAAGGGACACCTTCCTGGGCATAAACAATCTTCCCCTACAACGCAGGCACCCTTGAACTATGGTGCAAGGGTGTCTGCGTTAGTGCTAGGTGCCAGCTCAGGGAGAAACGTAGGGATGCACTGTTAGAAGGTGGTTCTGACACTCTGAGCCGCCCGGAGTTTTCGCTTTTTGAGCACCTATTTGTTGAGCTTTTACTGTGGTAGAGCCTCATAAGTTGGGACTCACCCACAGTGAACTCATAATGGAAGAGACTGCGTGTGGATTTTACTGGTGTCCCCCTAGCTTGACTAGGCCGCTGCGCAGCAGCTGGAGTAAGGGGCACCAGGCTGGTTACATGCAGACACATGTGTACATGCGTGTGCACACGTGTGTGGGCTGCGCTGGGGAGATTCATGGCGTGCGCAGTCCAGGAGTAGCTACAAAGTGAATGATGTGGCAGGACTTATGCAGAATTGGGTGGCGACATGGAATAGGCATTATACAGTGGGAAGAAACATGCCAGGGAAAGTCAGTGTGCTTTACAGTGTTTATTCCATTATTCTCTTATGGGGATAGGGAGCACATGGGCTAGTTTTACTTTCCTAGGGCCTACAAATTCCAGACACACACCAAAGTCCACTGTAACCTATGTGAGAAGAAGTATTCTGCAGAGTCCAAAGTCATATTTGTACTGCTTTTGGGTCATCCAGAAATGTTATAATTCTCTGAGTCAGCTCATAACCAGGGCCTAGCTGGGGGCTGACCCCAGCAGCCTGGATTGATGACCTTCCCTCCAAGGAGAGAAGATGGGTGGAGCTACAGGCTAATCCATCAGCAGCTGTCACTGGGTGCCAGGCACCTAGCTGCACAAGGGAGAAGGCAGCTCTGGGGGGTAGGGGCTCTCAGAGACCATGTGGCAGGAGACCCTGGACGACACCATTTTGAACAAACCCAGAGGCCTGGGCAGGAAGGAGGGAGCAGGGGCAGAGAAGTGATGTGTCGCTATGTGATAGGGCCAACAGAGACTTCCTGCCAGCCCCCTCCCCAATTCTTTAAAAGTGTTTGCACAGGAAAAGAAGTTCTCTCTGAGGTGTGGTCTGCTGAGGCAGAGGGTGCTGGAGCCTGGCGCAATGGGCAGTTGGAAGGAGGAACCCCCTGACTGTCCCAGGATCCTGAACAGCACCAGGAGAAGAGACCAGGACCAGTGTGCAGAAGCAGGGGCCTCTGCGCAGGGAGAAGAGAGGCCCAGGAGGAGATCCAGGCAAAAGGCTGGCGCAGGGAGCCAGTGAAGACAGCTCCCTGCTGAATCCACCCTCCGTGTGACCAGGAGGGCAAAGGAAAGTGCTCCCAGTGGCTGGGGTGCGCCACCAGGAGCAAGAAGAGGCCAATATCACCAAGATCGGACCCCTGGGGGCTGAGATATGCCACCCAGAAGGTATGCGACCTTTGACCTCTGCCATGACCGACGACGAAGCGCGTGGGGCTCCGCCGCCGGTCCAAGATGGGCCCCCGGGGTGGGTCAGGTCCCGGGAGCTACCCCCAACAGAAGTTAAGGTGGGGGCGCTGTCGCGCTCCCCGTGAAGAGGGTGAAAAAGGGGCCCGGGATCCCAACTCTGGGCCCCGCTGAAGGCAGTGGGTGCCGTCGCGACCCCCGCGAAGATGGAAGTCGGGGAGCGCCGTTGCGCTCCCCGTGAAGGTGCCCCCGCGGGATGCCAGGAGCCCACCCTGGCCCCCACCAAAAATGAAGCTGGGGAGCGCCGTCGCACTCCCCGTGAAGATTTCGAAGGGGGAGGGGCCCGGGATCCCAACCCTGGGCCCCGTGTGCTGAGGAGGAGGCGGGGAGCGCCGTCGCGCCCCCCGCGAAGAGGTCTCCAGGGGCCCGGGACCCCATCTCCGGGCCCCGAAGCAAAGTCGGGGAGCGCCGTCGCGCTCCCCGTGAAGAGGTTCCCATGGGGTGCCAGGAGCCCACCCTGGCCCCCACAGAAGAGGCAAGTCGGGGAGCGCCGGCACGCACCCCGTGAAGCTGGCGAGGGAGCCCGGGACCCCATCTCCGGCCCCCGAGGTGATGGAAGGCGTTGGGGGAGTGCCATCGCACTCCCTTGAGGTCCAGCAAGGGCCAGAGGAACCGGCAAAGTCCTGCGCGTCTGCCCGCCAGAGCGGGCAGTCCAGAACTGCGTTGCCGGCTCCCGCAGCAGCACACGAGTGTGCTGGCCAGGCGGGGAGCCGGCAGGGGCAGCCGGGGGTGAGCTCCCAGGTCTTCCCTCCAATGTGAAGGCATGGGGGGATCCTGGGTGGGACCGGGACCCCAGAAGGACAAAGAGGAGGTGCCAGGGGTCCGGGTGGGACCGGGCCCCCGAAAACAAGCAGATCGGCCGGGGGTGGTCTCCCCGAGCCCTACCACTCACCTGGGGGTCTGGGTGGGACCGGACCCTCCCACAAAGGAGCAACGGCCGGAGGCACTCATCGCGGCTCTCCCTGATGCAGCGGGAGAGCCGCTGCTATAATATTCATGGAGCGCACGGAGAAGCGCCCCATAATGCCTTGCAGGCCCCGACCGGCCTGCAAGGGAAAACCGCCTTGTTTCTGCTTGTGGTGGCCCCAGGAGAACGGAGTCACCACCACATGTGTGACAGGGTGCAGGGGGAGCTGCAGGAGCAACGCAGTCTCCCCCAGCACAACGCGAAGAAGTCCCTCCCTAAGTCTCATGGGGACTAAGAAGAATATCCCCTCAAGGGCTCAGCAAGGAGTCATCTGCATCCCCATGGCTGGAACTTTTGTTCTACAGCTGGGGGTGCTTTAGGGACTGCCTCAAAGAGTGAAATGCTGAGTTGGGGATGTCTGGAGAAGGGCATCCCCTGGAGGTGAAGAGGTGAAATTGCACCCATAGTGCATTTACAAATGTTATTTCTTTCAGAGGGACTGAAGGTCACATGTGTAATGTGAAGTACCTGTGTAAGGTGAAGTACCTGTGTAAGATGATGTCATAAGCCAAATGGGGTTATGTTGCTTGACATTCCTGCTAGGGTGTCCGGGCTCAGTGAGTTCATCTGTGATGCCTTTAGGGCTGTAATTGCAACCCATTCTAATGATCCATAAATGTGATGAGTACTGTCCTTCTAAAGTGATGCTTAAAGATGTATTCTTGCTGCTGCGCTTAGGTGAAGAACCCAGACTGCTAGCCCTTAAGATGTAGAGGTGTGTACTTCATGGTCAATAGGAAATGCTCAGTCAGGGTTGTGTGTCACCAGGGCAGGTGTGCCTATTTTAAATGCTTGTTGAGGTAATTGGGTGGGTCGCCACTGGGATGATGCCAGTGCGCAGGGCCCTTGCTCCAGGTTATGTTCAACTACCTGCATTGGGGGCAAGATGATGTGCATACATGGGAGTGGTGGTACTAGACCCCACCCCCCTGCGGGAGGGGTGGAGATGTTAGGTAATGTCACAAAGTAATTCCAACAGCTTATGTATATTTGTAAATTGGTGCATAGTATTGAGTAGTGTGTGTGTTTAATAAATGTACTCTTACTTTTATAAAGCAAAGTACAGACCGGACAATCAATTATTGAGTGTTATTTCTGCGCACCTGTAATGGCGATTACTAGCCCAAACCACCTCCCTTGAGTAAGCCTTAGACTGCTCTGCAACGCTACCCTCTGAGAGTCAGGCGCTACACTAGGGTGTTTGGTTCCCAGTGAAGGACAACTGTGACATGTTATTTGTGCAGGCCTCACAGATATTGCCTCGTTTTCCAACATTGGTGTCTAGCGGCGGGAAACATAGTATCCCATTCTGGTGCGCATTTATTGCATTTGATAAGTCCAGTTTTGCCACACATTACCTATGCAGTAATGAGCAAATGGAAGAGCACAAGGCTCTGAGAAGGGTTCAAAGTTTTGGTTATGTGAACTAAACGTATGGGAAAGGAAAGCCCCGCACACATATATGTTATGTGAAGATATTATGGTTTAAATGTAAACTGTATTGATATGACTGAGTTATGTTGATTATCATGTGCTAGCGGGATGGTGCTTTCCAGGAAATTATTGCATACAAATGTTCTAAGCCATATGGTACACCTTTGAACCCTAACACTACATACACTACACCTGCATGAGGAGGGTGTCTCCTCAAGAGATAGGGACAGCAACTGATACCTACATCACAGATGGGGGTGTGGGGGTGGATTGACCTTTGGGGGGACAGGAGAGGTAGGGGTCCTGGGAGATTCCCGTGCTTTTTAAGGGCCCTGAGGGTTTCCACAGAAGGGTCCCCAGATATCCTTCCCCCGCTGAAAGTTTCTTGCCATTGGCGCTGGCCAAAACTACTGGAAGGGTGGGGCAGGAGGTTTCTTTACCCCGGGTAGTAACACCCCAGGGGTTCCCCTGGTGGGGGACCCCAAGAAACTTTTACCACGGTGGGAGGAGGGTGTGGTCGAGTTGGGTGTCCGGCAGGCCCCCCAGGTTATCTGGTGGGGGAGGTGAGCAACCCAGGGGTGGCCCATGGTAGTGGGTGGCCCCAAAGGAGGGTAGCTCTTGAGTGAGGGTGTGTAGTGTTAGCCTCTAGGTACCCTAGGTGGGCTAGGTAACTGACCCAGTGGAGATCTGAGAGGGAGCGATGTGCTCCCTGGATTCCAGGTGAAGGGTTAGGGGTGGACCCTGAGATGTCAGGGTCGGGTAGGTGGTTACCCAAGGAAGCAACAGGATGTCATTCTGAAGCTTGTGTGTGAACCTGAGGTGGTGGCTGGGGCGATGCCTAGCCGGTGACCAGTCAGGTAGGTCCTGTGGGGCTTGGACCCCAGGACCAGGAGCATGGGGGTGTTCCCCTAGCTCGATGCAGGAGGTGGACTTCTGCAAGGTAGTACCGCCCTGAACGCAGGTGTGGCCCATCTTAAGTGAAGGGACCCTGTGTTTCCCAAAAGGGTGGAGCAGGCCTAGCCGGGATCTTTAGGGTCCTTGGCTGAGTGTGGTAGTACTACCCTGAAGGCAGGTGGGGCCTATCTTAAGTGAAGGGACTCTGCTCTTCAGAAGGGGTGGTGCAGGCCATCCAGGGATCATGCGGGTCCCTGGACGGTCTCCCAAGGGCTGCAGGGAGACCGGGGAGAGCCATGAGAGGTGGGCCTGGGTGTAGCTAACTCGGGGAACACAGGATCTCTAAGGGTACTCCGGGAGGAGAGCGCGCCTCTCGGAGGGAAGGGTGCATAGGCCCTGTTGTCACAGCGGAGAACAAGGAAGGGGTCTAGGTTCCCGGGGTAGTATCCGTGTGGAGCTACTGACGGGGGTGAGCTGTAGGATGTCTGACGAGGCACCCTCAGTGTTCCTCCCTGGCACTGCCAGTGTGGTAGTGAGGCGGTCTGAGGTCCGATTCTGGGAGCCAGGCCAGTGGCCAAAGGAGCTTTTCTGTGTGGGAAAAGCATGAGTGGCTGTGCTTTCTTTAGGGAAGACAGTCATCCCAAAATGGTGGTGGAAGCAGAATGACCCCAGCGGCAGGCTGAGGGGGAGGGTCCAGAGAGGTTACATCTTTGGAGTGCAAGGACCAAACGGAGAGAGGGTACTGGTTGGAACAAACTCCGGAAGGGAGACCAGCTAGTGACCCCGGGGATGGGATGTAGACCTATCCCAGAAGACCACATCGGTGCTGAGGCACTGTACCCTTGTCCAGAGAAGAGGTAGGCATAGTGTTGCATGCCCAAGGGCAAAGGTGGGCCTAGTTAGGCTGAGTCCATGTAGACCATGAGTGACCTAGAGGTATCTAACCTAGAGCCCGGAGGGTTCTTAGGGTAGTCTAGGATACCTGTCATGGGTGTAGATTTCATGGATGGGAGGAGTAGGTGGTCTGAGCGGATAACTGGTAAGTAAGGGGGGTCTGGTCAGAACCCCTTATAACTAGTTATCGCTGACTACGGGACGAATACCCATGTAGAGTGGCTATTTCTTCCCTGTAGGAATCAGCTGGGCGTGGCTTGTGTTAGAAGGTGGTTCTGACACTCTGAGCCGCCTGGATTTTTCGCTTTTTGAGCACCTATTTGTTGAGCTTTTACTGTGGGAGAGCCTCATAAGTTGGGACTCACCCACAGTGAACTCATGATGAAAGAGACTGCGTGTGGATTTTACTGGTGTCCCCCTAGCTTGACTAGGCCGCTGCGCAGCAGCTGGAGTAAGGGGCACCGGGCTGGTTACATGCAGACACATGTGTACATGCGTGTGCACACGTGTGTGGGCTGCGCAGGGGAAATTCCTGGCGTGCGCAGTCCAGGAGTAGCTACAAAGTGAATGGTGTGGCAGGACTTATGCAGAATTGGGTGGCGACATGGAATTGGCTTTATACAGTGGGAAGAAACATGCCAGGGAAAGTCAGTGTGCTTTACAGTGTTTATTCCATTATTTTCTTATGGGGATAGGGAGCACATGGGCT